>KZ214074.1:2189-16419 GCA_002197625.1 Bombyx huttoni
AAGAAAAGGATGACTGGGGTCCCATGGTACCGTACAGTTAGCGCCGAAGGGTTGCTTTCGTCGGTACCCATCCTGACAAAAGGACGGGGTTCCATTCCCGGGAAGATCGCACAGGATGTCGTCTCGGGAGACACACCGTGAGTGGCACCCAGGAGCCACCTTGCGCCGCCCACCTTAGAACCGATAACCGAGTACCGGGCGCCTGCGCACCCGGTATCAATAACCCTTACGGGAGATGAACAGATGCTTCGCGCCCGTGCCGCCCACACTGCCTTTTTCGCCAAGGGAGCCGAAGAGGGATCCCCCAATCCCTTCTGTGCTTCTCAGTCTCATGGAACGCCATGGCCGTCTCGGAAACATGGCCGGCCTCCCACGAATTCTGTTCCTCTAACATGCGGACGATGACAGCCTGCAAGGAGAGGTCCCCCACCACCGCCACGAGATTTCACCACGAGTGTCCCAATGCGAACACTCTTTGCGTGTGTGTTGAGCATAATTTTGTACCTATCCCTCCGTATTCACAATACGCCCTAATAGTAATTTTTCCACGCTTAGCTTTTATTACATGATGCGATTTCTTCGTTGTGATGATGTGCTAAGTACTAATTCCTATACTCATATCATTCACCTGCCCTTTTCCCAGTCTCCTGGGGTCGGTGCAACATGTTTTCTCCTTCCATACCGCTCTATCATATACCATTTCTTTATTCACTCTCTTCTTATTCATATCATCTTTCACGCAATCCATCCATTTTTTGTTGTACTAATTCCTATACTATACTAAGTAATTAAATTTTAAAGCGTGCATGATGGTTTGAATCTCGTTAAATAAAAAAAGAAACTATCTGTGAGCTTAAGTATTGCATTATAAAAGTTACAAAGTTCTGTCATCTTAAGTTATTTTTGAAATTACTCGTAAAAAAATAGATAAATTCACATTTACTTCATAGTGAAAACATGAGAACTTAAACACAAATTATAGCTTAGCTACTCACACACACAACAGGTTCCGTATCCATCTGCACAAGTCCCAAAAGCAGTACCTCCAATTGTTTGACATACATGTTGAGGCACACATGTTCCAGTCAAACCATTGCTGGAGTTACATGACGTATGCTTAAATTGTATTATTTGAAATACGCCAAGAAAGCGTCTATTTTGATTTCGTGAGATCTTGCCAGATTGTGTTCTCTTCAAGTCGTTTGTGAAAGCAGTACCTCCAATTGTTTGACATTCATGTTGAGGCACACATGTTCCAGTCAAACCATTGCTGGAGTTACATGACGTATGCTTAAATTGTATTATTTGAAATACGCCAAGAAACCGTCTATTTTGATTTCGTGAGATCTTGCCAGATTGTGTTCTCTTCAAGTCGTTTGTATAATTAACATATTTAAAATAATCGATTCCCGGAACAACTTCGACTTTATTAGATTTTTTTCTAAATTCAGTTATATTTTCATTAAAACCAATGTCACTTTGGTTACTGGCTAACAGCGTTTGCGGTTCGATACTGTCAATGTTATCGATGTGGTTTGGTTTGTGTTTTATGTTTTGATATCTTTTTCCTGTAGCTGTATACCAATATTCACCATCAGCGATCATAAACCCTAATATAAGTACGATTACTCCTTTATTTGAGAAGAACATCTTTATCTTTAGTATAAATGTCTAACGTTCAACAATAATGCACAAAGAATGCAACCATGGTTTTGTCAATTAGTGGCATTGTGAGGTAAACCATGACGCTATAATTAAATATCTAGAAAACGTTCTGGTTTGTTAATTCGTCCTATTTAACTTGTTCCAGCTCTCACTTCTCTTTTAAAGTAGCATTTTTAGCTAATTCTTTTTCGTTTTTTATTAAACTACTATACTATGATACTACATGGTGATGGTGCAAAGAACAACGTTACAAAGGAGAATGCTTAAATATAGTTAAGTTTTTCAGCAGTCTATCGACTTCTTAATGTGGATGTCACCACTCTCCTTGAATTATGATGTTGAATTTTCAATTATGTACTTTTCAAGCCGGATCACATGACAGTTTTATAATACTAATACATAGAATTAGGTCATGTGCTCGTGTTCGATTACAATATACTTTGCCACCCGTAAGTATATTACTAAATTTTATTTTTACAACACCATGGAAATAATTCGTGAACATGTGTTAAGGATTTACTTAGTAACTAAATTTAGTACCCATAGGAATATCGCTTAATACTAGTAAACCAGACTTTCTATGGAGTATAGATATAAGCATAATAAAAAAACAGTAATGCTTATAAACCTACAATAAATACCTATAATAAAAATACTTTTACAATTCAATCTCGCGCTTTCATTGTCATTATTCTTATATTGTTTACAATGTTATTTCCGGCGTTTCGAATACTAATTAACAGTTCTCGCGGTGAAGTCATGAACGCCCACAACAGTCGTGAACAGTTTATAATCACACGGAATTTAACCTTAAAATATGTAGTTTCAATTCTGTGCCAATCACGAAAACCAAAGAAAATGCTACATATGTGTATGGGAGTAAAAACGAACTTTAACAATTTAATTTCATTAAAATCAACATCAGATGTAATTATGTGTCCATAAATGACCAACTGCTAAAATGCAGGGTGTGGTGAATGCATTAGTTTGTTTTACAATTGGTTCTAATGATAATAATCTGTTGTGTCAGTATGTGTAAAGTACTAGAATTACTAGATTGACAGGTTTAGGTCACATGCTTGAATATAGAATATGATTAAAAACAAGGTTGCCGCACCCTGCCTTACAATGCTACACGTGCAAGATTACAAACCAATTATACGCCTAATCTTTGCTGGAAAAAACATAAATTACTCAACTTAAACGTAAACGTAATGAAGAAACTTAGTTTTAGCTACATTTGCCCTGAGTTGTGAGCTTATGAAGTTTAAGACAGACATTTCTTAACAAGCGTTTATCCAATCATCGAAATTCCACTGTACCTAAATACTGCTGACAATTTATGATTTAGCTCCATTTTACATACATGTTTTTAGTATTTTTGACATTTTGAAAACTAAGTTTAAGCCTGGTTGTATTAAAACGGAAAATCGACTGAAAACAAACGAGAGCATAATAAAGGTAATTTTCTTGGGCTATTCATGTTTTATATTTGTATTTAATTTTATTCATCTTTATAAATTAGGTATGTTAGTATTATTAAGGCATTACTTATATTGCTTAATACGTGCGCAATCTTATGCTAATGTCTCTGGTACGTGTGGCGTGTTTGGTTTAAAAACAAGAGAACATATGAATTGCATCATCGAATCATCCGAATCATCATGTGCATATTGTGAATATGTAATGCTTATAATTCAATTGATACGCCAGGTACAAAGTTTTAGTCAACTGCATAGCCATCTTTATATGGTGAAGAATCGCAATTCGAGGCATATCCTTTATCTAGCCCTAGGGATGCAGCCCGATCTTCTGAAGAACTGTATTCTTATTCTTTACATATACTTTTCGTCATCATAAATAACAGTCTACTTAAAATTCAATATAATTGTAAAGTAATGTTTTCTAATGAAAGAAACTAAGTGCTGTCCTTGTACGCAAAACCGCACCTGGATCTAGACGCCTGTCAAGTTTCCAAAGCCTAAGCATTGGACAATGAACCTTGTCCGGTACGACTACTCGCAAATCATGTTACAATCGCTTTATCACATGTGGCCCTTTACAAACATATGTTGACTAACTAAGTACGGTATAAAAGCCCACCAAACCGATGTAGTAGTACATTTCTCATCTGAGCATTCGAGAGCTTCAACGCGAAATGATTCTAAAAGTAAGTTTTAGGATAATAATAAAAAAATAAAGCTCAATGTTAATTTCATAGACTTGCGTTCACTGTACTGAAACAGTGGACTATGTTTGTTTGTCTCATTTATGACTTAAGTACTTTTAAGCATGAATGATGGATGAAAAAGAAATAATAAAACAAGTTATTCATCTTTACAAGAATTAATTTTAAATTGATAGCTGTACTAATAATATGTTTCCATTTCTAGATTGTACTTTTGTGTGGTGCCGTAGCGGCTGTACACGGCGGAGCCCTGATCACCCCCGCGTACAGTGCACCATACGGTTATGGTGCCTGGAACCCATACAGCTCGTACCCGGCCCAACCCGCCTTGGCCTCTCAACACTCGAACACATATAGATCACCATTCAACCTCGGACAGGTAAAGATAAATCCTAAACACAAGTTTTTAGGGCCTAACACTCTATACTACCCTCCACCCCAGATTTTGAGTTTTATTTTCGTTTTAAAACGCGATAAAGTAGTCAAAATATTATCGTGATCATTTACCAGGTAGAACTCTTAATACATACAATTCTTTTTAACTCACCAGATTTCAACATACAGTAAATCAGTGGATACACCTTTCTCGAGTGTGCGTAAAGCCGACATTCGTGTGAGTAATCCTGGTGTCGCAGTGGCTCCTGCTTACAGTAGCTTTGCAGCACCTTATGTGTCCCACGTTGGAGTTGCAGCACCTGTTGCTAAAGTAAGTACTAAGTATATTGCTTTGATTCAGGCAAACGGAGCATACGGTCTCTGAACGAACACTGTTGTTTCTGATCATGAAAATCTCAGGGATATATTCAAGTCATCGCCTACAACTAAAAAGACCCTTTTTAAACCTCACTTAAAGGAGAATATCATAGCGGTACTGACACTGTTTACTTCTAACTGCTTCGTGGTAGAAACAGCGTGGCAGAATGGTGGAACAGGATACTGTACGAATAGGAATTACGCCATATTTTTGGTGAATTTTAATTTTTAATTACAAGTATTATTCTTACATCGTGGAATCTTATGAAACATATGAAATATAATTTGGCATATAATTTGCTGTAAAAATCTGGTATTTGCCTGTGGAATTTGACCAACGGTATATTCGAATCGCTTGATTCGAGTACATTGGATGTTTTATCTTTTTAGTGAAAATCAAATACCTGATGAAATATAATTTGGCATATAATTTGCTGTAAAAATCTGGTATTTGCCTGTGGAATTTGACCAACGGTATATTCGGATCGCTTGATTCGAGTACATTGGATGTTTTATCTTTTTAGTGAAAATCAAATACCTTGACTATGAGTCAAATATCCTGTTTTATCATGATGGCTACCATTATTCCTTTAGGTGACGACCCCTTGCTTGTTGGAACTTCAGAGATAATTCTCTAATTTCATGTAGTAGGTATATACTAAGAGATTGAGAACCTTGACATGTAGTTATATTAGTATATTACATTACGTAGTTACATTAATTTATTTTTTAGGTGGCTACGGCACCAGGTCTCCTAGGGGTAGCATATTCAGCAGCTCCAACTGTTTCCCATATGACATATACCAACGGACTTGGCTTTGCATACGGCTGGTAAAGCAGAAAATACGCTTAAAATGAGAAACTTATGATAATATTTATGAAGCATTCAAAGATTCCTCGTTATTTGTTACCTGTTAGCTATTAACTTTATTTATTTACCTACATAATTACTTGAATAAAAGTGTGTTATTAAAAAGTTAACTTGTTTTATTTGGTGTAACGTTTAGGATTTAAGTAAAAAACTTTATGTCGGAGAGCGTTCTTTTTTAGGTAGGCCCTTTAGACTCGTATATAAAGTTAACAACAATACTTAAGGTACTGCGTTGAGAAAACTTTTTAAATTCAAAAGCCCTTATAGCTATTTGTTGGAAATTTAATTTTGGAAGCTTTTGATATTTGGGATAGAAGCTATAATTTTCATTTGAAGTATCGACCTTGGTACTTATTTACATTACTCTTTGACTCTTGACAAATAACAATATTTTAGGCAACATTTATAGCAAGTTTATCGGTAATAGAACACATTAATGAATGAACTATATCAGTTACAAAATCCTTCCGCAAGCGTCCACAATAACCAAAAGTCGGCATACGATTGCATAAAACGAAGCTATGAGATAAAATAACTATTATATTTATGTCTCTGACCAAATGCTAACTTGGCCCAAGAGCCAGGAGACTTAGCCAAGTCTATTGAGTTTCTCGCCGGATCTTAGCGGATCGCGATTTTGATTCCCTGTAAGCAACTGCTAACATAAAGCCCTCTGGTAGTTAAGAAACCCTACACACTTGGTTGAGCCTTTGAGTTCATTCCGTCTTGGAGAATGCGGAAATACCTTCTGGCCACTATTCCCACTATGAAATTAAGGACAGAAATGTACCTATTAAGTAGGTATTATTGTACTAAAGTGTAAGTAGATCTATAATCTAAGGAGCAGTGCTAATAGTAAAATTCAACGCCACAAACTATGGTTATTATTTTGAAGCTTTTGCATCTATTTTGAAATTGTCATCCATACCTCTATTGTGTGGATAGTAGCCGAAATTTCTATCTGCATGGGACTACTAAAAATATTTATTTAAAAAGGGAATGAACAGGAAATCACCTAAAAGTAAATTGGATTTTTGTGTAGCAACGGTTTTTTAAGATAACAGTTAAGCGTCCTCTGTGTTTAAATAAACAATCTTCACTAGATTTTCTTTTTTACTGAATATTACTATAACATTGACTTCCAAAATCAAACCAATCTCCGTCTATAGTAAATAGATAGCTCTTTGGTTAATTTCACAGTAAGTATGTCACATGATGAGTTCTCAAGACAAATTTATTTTAGATTTTGCAAGCTAAATTAATGTAATAATAAATAAAACTGTTTATTATGTATTAAACTATTATAAAATTTTATTTCACTAATTAGTTGAGGATTGTGTTATTTATCGAGGAATAAAAGTAAACTATAACGGTTCGTAATATCATGCATTTTGCGAATGCAGTTGATTTTTCAAAAATACGAGATTAAGCTTTATGATTAATAATCCGAACTTTTTTAAATGTTGAAAATAAAATATTAAAGCTTGCGTGTCAGCAAGAAAAAAAATTACCTTTATTATCTCTGCTCTAGTCTGTATAAATTGTAAAGTGTGGTGTGTCACGTAAATGTAAACATAAGTCAAATGCAATTCATTTTTAAATACCTAGTCAATAAACAGGGCATTAGTTAAAATTACGTCAATAAATACTAAAGATACGCTTTCGTCTTTATAATGTTTCTGGCCTAGATAACTGGTACACATGTTTACTCACGTAAAGCTGTGTTTGTCACGTTTGATAACAGTTTAAGTGAAAATTGAAGACTGTGAAGACTTACGTTCCATTTATTTAATTTTACAAAGTCACTCAGCATGTCTGATTGCGGAGACAGTGATGTTTTATGGATACCTTACAAAGAAAGGCCGGAGTGGAGTGATGTTACGCCTGTTCCAGAGGATGACGGTCCCAACCCAGTGGTAGTTATAGCTCATTCTGAAAAATGTATGTGTAATTCCTATTTCTTTCTTTATTGTTAGGTAACAAACAAGTTCAATGTATAAAATGTATAAATGCATTTGAAGGTTATTGAGTCAGTAATAGTTGGCATCACATATTGTATTGAAAAATATTACAATACTTAATATAATATACTTAGTTATTAAAATTATATATTTATTACACATAAATGCTATATGTATACTTTACAAATATAAATGTATAGTTCCATTAGTTTCCTAAATTTTATATATAGAGATCATTGTGTGACAGATATACAGAGTATGCAATTAATTTAGAGTTCATATACTTATAAATACTTTTTAATTTTAGTTGAGGACGTGTATGATTACTTCCGGGCAGTTTTACAAAGTAATGAAAAGTCGGAACGAGTACTTGATCTTACTAAGGATGCTTTGGAATTAAATCCAGCTAACTACACTGTTTGGCAATACAGGTATTTATTTTTCTTCAGACACTAAGGTTTTCAATTAGTACAATTATGATGTGATTTCCTTGTAGTACAGCAAATTATTGAATTGCTATTAGATTAATAACTGAATTATAGCATAAAGCTCAATTGTTAAGAAACATGTCAGTGGAGTAATATGTGTATACACTTAATACTCCTTTTTAGAATATGTTCCTCACCAATTACACTAAAAGCTATGATTGCAATAATTAATTTGAGAGAATGTTCTTAAGAAAATACTTAAATTGAATTAAAGTGGAAATTTAAGAATATACATATATATTTTTACTATATAATAGATTGTTGTATATTTTTATATTACCATATTTTTATCCCCTGGATCTGCAGAAGGCCTTTAGTATCCTCTGTGTTTTGTACTGTACGTGCCATAGTGAATGTTTAAGGAGTGATCTGTAATTTATTCAGACCCATTTCATAAACTAAAATTTCAATCCTACCTACAAAATTCTACTTTCAACACATAGTAATAATAAGTGTTATTTTTTTTACAGGAGAGATTTGCTGATACATTTGAACACTGACTTGAAGACAGAATTAGACTATGTTGAAGCGGTTATAAAGAATTCACCAAAGAATTATCAGGTATCATTTTTTTATCAAATTTAAAGACTAGTGATACATGACATAGTTTTACAGAATAAATAATACACTCACTATATAGAACTGCTTATTATTTAATGAGATGTGTGCATGAGCTCATAGCATACCTAGCTTAAAACTGTTCCTAGTTACTGAAAGGTAAATACGATGCCAAGGGGCTTAGTTACCTATAACAACTCTTATCACACATAATCTGAAAAAGTATATGTCACAAATTCACAGAAGAATAGTTTCCTTTAAAGTGAAATGCTGGTATATATTCTTTTGATTATTTATATATCAATCAAAATTAATAATTCTAGGCTTTGATTGTTAGAACGAAAAGTTTAAATGATTTCTAAATCTTATTAATACAATGAAGTATTTGCTAAAGTCAGTTAGTTATTAGGAATATCTCTAACAAGAACATTTACTTATTCCATCTGGTATTAATTTTTGTGTGCATATTCTAGGTACAGTGCAACACATATAATATGTGAGCTGTAACCTTGACATGTACAGACATTTTTGGTGTGTTGGGGGAAACGAGGTGAGGGGATCATATCCATAATGTGGTTAGATCTTCCCCTGTTGCATTACAGGACATCAATTGTGATTGGTTCTTTCACTACATTTATAAATATTAAGTGTTATCTATGTTAATTAACCACACATTACCAACCTCTTTTAATTCTTTCATTCACTCCTTATGAATAATGTATTATGGATAAATGTAAATTTAGTACCACAAGTACATTATGCATATATTATTTGAAACTTTTTAATACAAGTCGGTCTTATGTTTTTTCTTGGACATTGATCAATACTCGTTTAAAAAGATAACTTCAGGAATTTTTCTAAATTCCATAGTTCTTGTCTAAAGAAGCTGTAAGATTCTTTTATAAGTTTATCTATTAGAAATAGGCTTAGCTATATTATTCAAATGGTTTCCTTGACACCAGTGAAATCAATGAAAATCCTCCAAAATCTAATCTAAAAGCTTAATGATATTATGTATTTCTTCCATATCCGTCACAACATGGAAAAAGCAAATTAGCAGTAAAAACTCGACAACCTACCTGTTCTACAGAAAAATGGATTAATTGTTAACATTTTAGGGCTATTTTTCACCATAATACAAGCGGAACCCCAGGCAAAACTATCATAAAATTACTAACTCATTATTAAATCCCAATTTGAATGAAATTAATTTAATTATAAAAAGGTATTCAAAGGATCCATTTCATTTTACGCTAAGTGTACGATGCATAAATGACCTCCAATCTTTTGTCAAGAGCTTACAACTCCTGCCGATTACTATACAAGCTTGTTACAAGAACTAATTGGAATATATGTTAACATGTGAAAATAATTAGCATATAATTTTTAATGTTGATAATAATATTTCAGGTATGGCACCACCGTAGGGTTTTGATAGAATGGCTGCAAGATCCTACAATGGAACTTGAATTGACAGGTGATGCACTTCTACAAGATCCAAAGAATTATCATGCTTGGCAACATAGGCAATGGGCTATCAAAACATTTGGGTGAGTTGGTAAAATTCTTAACAAACAATATATATTTTTTATTGTAGACACGGCTATGGTGTGGTTAGGTCACAGTCCGTCTGAAGTTAAATGGTTCCCGGTGCCTACGTTCATTACCACGTGAATAAATTCAACCTGTTGAAGACACAGGCTTGCACATTCACTGCAATGAAGGACCTGTTTGTCATGGTGCCGTAATTTTTATAGTTAGGGTCCATATTTCGAGTGATGTCCAATGTAGGAGTCATTTGAAGGTTAAAGGTAAGTTGGCATTCAATGGTGGAAATCCTGAATAGAGCGAACTGGTACTCCACGTCTGGGCAAAGACTGTTGCTTCACAAAGCGCGAGTCTGGCTTTGCAGGGAGTACTGCTAGGATCTCTGGGTTGCGGCTCTCAGATACCGGCTCCTTCCATTTGACTCCATGCAGAAGCGGGTTGTTCCGATTGTCGAAAGTCCTATTCTCATGGATCGCTTGGAACCTTTCGGCCCGCGGAGGGAGTTTTCTCTGTATTTTGTACCGTATGTTCCATGGGAAATTTTTTGATGAATCGTTTTTACCATCGCACCGCCTGCCATCGAATCAGAGTTTATTAATTCTACCTAGAACCAATCTTTTTTGCCACATACCATCCGGCACCAAGCGCGATAGTATATACTTCTTCAAACGAGGCTTATGGAAATTACTTAACGCTAGGTAGCGACTTTATTAAGCTCCTGGCATTACCAACGTTCATGAGCGATGTTAACCAAACACCTGAGGTGGACATTACGCTCGTTTGCCTACAAGGGCAACAAAAAAAAAATTGGTTTTTCTCTATTACTAATCAGTATCTTCTATCCATACCTATTTATCTACCTAGTTCTTTTTATGTGATAGTATTATGGATAATTGGTATTGGTATATTGTATTTATGTATGTGCTCCCTGCATATGGAGCTGTGTAAGCTCAAAACACCATAAAGGCTTAAAAACATGATACAACGATCAGGAAATTGTTGCTATACAAACAATTGACTTTGTTTGCTGAGAAATGAAATATTAGCTGATGGTTTAGCTACCACCTTTAGTTAACATACATTTTTGTTCCATATGTTTAGATAAAAAGAGATGGTCGATATTAAATATTTTTATTGACAGTTTGTTACAAAGTTATTATGTCCAGTGAGCATAGAGTTATGTTATTTAGGATTGCAAACCACAATATTTTAATAATTAACCTTGTGTCGTGCTTCGTGTGCTGACCCATCATCTATTTATGTAATTTTAATTACAGGCTTTACGAAAAGGAATTAGATTTCGTCGACAACCTTCTCACGGACGACGTTCGCAATAATTCAGCATGGAATCAACGATACTTTGTAGTGAACAATAATTTAGGCTGGTCGGATTTAATTGTTCAGCAAGAAGTGTGTTACACTTTGGAAAAAATTAATTTCGTTAAAAATAACGAGAGCGCATGGAATTACTTGAGAGGGTTGCTTATACATGATAAGCGTGGTCTCAGCGGAAATGCGGTTATCACTTCGTTTTGCGAGGAGCTGTACAAGAACAAGTGTCGTTCGCCTTTTCTTTTAGCGTTGATCATAGATATATGCGAGGACGCTATTAAAAAAAAAGAGACGAACTGCTTCCACAATGCCGACAGAGCTGTGGAGCTGTGTCAAGCATTGGCCACTAGATACGACAAAATTAGAAGTAAATATTGGAATTATTTATGCGAGAGGTACAAGAAATATCAAAGTGAACAGCTCGGTAACAACAATAAAACAAACGATCTGATAACCGATGAATAATTCGTTGCTTTATATGTAATCATAAATAAATATGGAGACACGTCCTAACGTAATTAATAAATAATACATTTAGTTTCATTTTTTAAAAAATGGAAAGCTTTTTCTCTTTGACTTATGGTATTTGTTAATTCAAATAAAAATTGCTTCATTTTATTTTGAATTTTATTCTTCTGGTTTAACGGATACATTTGCTACGCTCGTTTCGTCTATGATATCAGAAACTTTATTTTTTCCCCTGTGTATATAAACATTGGATCGTACTACTTTGGCAATTATTTCACATGTACAGTTTCTGGTGTTATTTAACACGTCTAACAAGCTTTGGCAATCTTTCAAGGACACTTTAGGTGAGCCCTCGTTAATTTGATCAACTTCTTTCGTACCAAAATCACAGGAATCTTCAGTAACATGAATGGAAAAGGTTTTTAATACATCTGGACAATCTTTACAGGTGCAACTGTTGCAATCGCATAGAGGCTGTAAAATGTGAATAAATTTGTTATCTAGAGGCATATTGTAAAAGTTCTTGACGTGTTACTTACATTAAAGAAAAGCCAAAACAATCTTCAATAAGGGGTTGAAATTATGAATAAATTTAAGTCTAAAATCTTAATACTACGAATTCATTGTGGATAGCTGTAATTAGCAAATAAGATCTCAATCTTTACGGTTTCAGATTTTTCTATTTGGCATTTTTAATAATAACTTTTCTAGCAAACAATTCTAAACATTACTATGTAGATCATTTCACAGATCTGCGTATTGCCTGCGCAATATTTGACTGCATAAAATATGATACTTTTAAAATATTATGTGTCTATAATCTGTCTATAATATCTATGCGAATACGGTCACTAATTGAGGTTTATAAGCCATGGTGAAACTTAACAGTTAGTAATCTCAAATATTAAGTGTATCATCTACGTTTAGTAGGGCATTTTATTATCTTAATTCATTGCTGGCTTTTTTTGTTATATGTCGCAGGATATTTTACGTGATCTCGCATGCTTACGAAAGGCGTGCAGTCTGTCTAACTGCTGCGTAGTCGTCACTAATTACCTTACGTACCTGTTTCTGTAGCAATTAGTGGCTGCCAAAGAATGTTGAGTCTATGAAATTAGTCGTTTAGAGTTTAAAAAGTTAAGTTTAATTGTCATGTAAATTTCTTACTTTTGTGGTTAATGGTTTCAATTTTCGGATCGGTTGTGCGTCTTCGAGTTCACTTGGGTCTTTCGTGCAATTTCTATGGTACTTTTTAGACATTTTAGATATGGCTAGGAAATTATATGAAAAACTAAGGTTCTGTTTGTTCAAGGCATTTTTAGTAGTGGTGTAGTAGGAATGTTGAGCAGTGTATAAGCAGCCGGTACTAGATCATTGTAGTTTTTGTTCAGTTTATGTGAGTTTTGTGGTTGACGCGTTCCGATGTCAGAGTGAAAAGAAGGAAGCTAGTAACACTTGTCACACGTCACGCAAAATTACACAGCAATAGTTTTCTACTCTGTAATTACATTCTCAATGCATAGTGTCATTATCCCTTCATTACCTACGGACGTTTAAATGCTCTTCAAATATATGTTAATGAATATTTTTGCGTATATTTGTTAGTCACGTGCTCCGGTTTGAATAGTGATGCAGTCGTAATACAAAATATATTTGAAAATTTGTCCTCAAAAGTCATGGTTGCTGACATTGTTTACGTTGTGATATCAATGTGCTCCGGCAACCATTTAACATCAGGTATACCGTGAGCTCGTCCACCTATTTAAACAATAAAACAGTGTATATATAATATATAAAATATAGTAAACTCAAAATAATTTACTGCATAAATTAATTTAATCTGGGTCTTTAAGTTTAAAACAAAGCCAAAGAGACAAGCCATAGATGAATCAGTAGTAAGGTCTCAATTTTTACAGAATAACGGCTTCCCCAGCCTTCAAACCGAAAGGCATTACTGCTTCACGGCAGAAACGAGTGGTGATATTACCCACCCGTACGCACACAAGACATCCTACCGCCAGTAAAATCTAATCTTTTATTTATTTAATGTAATATTTATAGTCTGTAATCAGTTAGCACTATCATATCGGTATGGTTCTCTAAACTCATCTTTAGCTTATTTCTTTTAAATATATAAACGCGGGATACCACTCACTCATTACATCGTACAGCTCCTCATACTGATCACTCCGATAGACTTTAAGTTTGAGACAGATATTATAGTCTTATAGTGGGATGCAGAACGCTTTTCATCAACTGCTGTATGTATAATATCAAAGCATAGTTTAATTTGCCATGGTAATCTTTGCTGTGGGTCTGGTCGCTTGCGTCAGTGCGGGACAAGCAGCTCTTGATCCCAGGAGAATGCATCGTTTTTTACAATAATCAGACCAACACT
>ASCI01017157.1:0-14048 GCA_002197625.1 Bombyx huttoni
TGCGCCATCCACCTTGAGATATAGGTTGTAAGATCTCAGTATAGTTACAACGGCTACCCATCCCTCAAACTGAAACGCATTACTGCTTCACGGTAGAAATAGGCAGGGTGGCGGTACCTACCTGTGCGTACTCAGAAGATGTCCTACCACCAGTAATTACACAAATTATAATTTTACGGGTTTGATTTTTTATTACACGATGTTATTCCTTCACCGTGGAAGTCAATCGTGAACATTTGTCGAGTATTTGATTTCATTAGAAAAACTGGTACCCGCTGGTACCAGCGGGATTCGAACACCGGTGCATCACTACTAGAAATGCACCAGGTGTCTTATTCTTTAGGCCACGATGACGATTGGTATTATTATCATTATAGTATTATTGATATTTAATAATATTATGCCCAAACTCGCACGCAGTTGTTTATTTCAGTGCGAAACCAAAACGCTCAGGCCTCAACGTAAATGACACACGTAAACCATTTAAAGTATGTTTCACCGATTACTTACGGTTAAAGGTCATTTAAAGAGTTTTTAAATAAACAAGGTAATAAGACTCACTTATAGAAACGAGAACCAAGAATGCTGGAAATCCAAAGCCAAGCGCGTAGCACGTGTCGTCACCGAAACACATGATACTTTTACGTAAAGCCGGTGTCACGATCATTCCCATAAAACCACCAAGATTTACGGTACAGTAGAAAGTCGAGAAGAATCTTTGTAAGCGTTGATTCTCTTCGGGAAGTCGGAACTGATGATCGAATTATGTATTAGTCAGTGGCTCAATATTCATCCACCTTTTTATATACTACATGCGTGTTTTGTTATTAGAAATGAAATTAGAAGAAAAAACACCGCTCGTGGATTTGTCGTGTTTATATTGTTGCTGTTTATACCGATTATACGGTAAATATAGTGAATGGATTTTGAGGCTAAGACCCTAAAAGATAAGGTGGCGAGTTCAATAGTCATAGATACAGCGTTTACCTTTTAAACCGAAACGTAATTTTTGCTTCTCAGCTTCTACGGTCGCTTGAGAATTAAGGTGTTTTTGTTCAAACTTTGTTGTAAACAATAGTGCACTTTTTTTATTAATTTTATTAATAAAAACGTGGGCATTTTATTTAGTAATCTCTGATAATGCTACTAATGCTATTTGTAATCTATTCAATACGTTCGAAATAATATTCCTCTTCTTCTTCGTCTTTCCCTCATTACTAAAGGTCGTGATCCCAGGTATGTGAATCTTTTCATAAAGAGCGGCCCGCTTTGTAGTGGATCGCCTGATAGATACTGCCTCCAACAGTCCTTTTTGTAATTGACCGACTATCCGACCATGTTGCTGGAACCCTGCTTTTGGTTCGTTTCCCCTACACTTCACCAATTATAACAAGCTTATAAAATATATTTCAAAACAATATAGTGACAGTTAAAAACCCGAAATTAAACCGTAAAAGTAATTTCAATTATGACTAGGACTCGCGAAATCCAAGAAAAATACTATGTACTTCAGATTAAATCTATATTATATTATAATTTAATGTTGTAACTGATAAAAATGTGCTAACAGCTGCCCGAGCACCTCCGAAGGAGACCTAACAACTCAAGAGCAACTGCTTCGCGAATGAATCGGCCACCGCATCGAAGTCGCGACCCGCTGAGAAGATCCGGCGAGAATCTCAGCGGGCCTCTTCGATATCTTCGATGGTTTTGCTAGGTATTTGCATCAATAAAATAATCAGTGCATATTTCGAGCGGTGCACTAATCTAAGCAGATAAATAGATTTAGGCCACTTTTACTTACCTGATCACCACCAAAAGCAGCAACACAAGGTTTAATACCTCCAGTTCCTGTTGCAATTAAAGCTAAGCCAATCATCGATGTTGTACTGAAATGTACAAAGTTCATATGAAAAAAAACCCTTTCTGTTTGTATTGATTTAAATGTGGCGTACGTACAATAGTTGCATAGATGAATTTTTTTCGCTACCTAGTGGTAGATTCAAGGAGCTAAATCTCGAGCTTGCAAACACTGGCCCTAGTAGGAGCAGTGTTTCGCAGAATCTACCTCTGAATTGGAATCGTGATCCACTAAGTACGCCTAGCGAGAGGCGTAGTGGGTTGAGTCTATGGACTTGTTTACTTACAACTCTTGATTGGTGACTCATGTTTGAGCTTAAAAGCGCCGAGAGCGGATCTGGGAAGTCCCCCAAGACACAAATAAGGCGGCGGAGCTTCCCGTAACTCCATCACTTGGGTCGGATATAAAATTAGCAGCGGTCATTTATCGTGATACACGAGATCAAAGGTTTAGTTGTATTAAAACGAGAGCTATCATAACATTGCTTTTCTATTTAAACCGTGCAGCCATCTTCGAAGCCCGAGACGCGTAGAGTAGTGACATCTAGCCTCAATAATAAAACCTCTCTCGAAGGTGAACAACCAGCGCCATCTAGACTACGCAAAACTAAATGATTAAAGAAGTTTAGGGTTTGCTTCTCTTTTCTACTTGGCAGTATTCCATAATATTAGTTAGATGGCACTGTTCATTTATGTTTCGAATTTTGTATTTATACTTACATAGGTGGCAGCATCAGCGGTGGTATTGCAGAGCAACAAGTAAGTAATGTTCCAATTAAATATATTATTGAGAAATATAATATGACCCTGAAAATTTTACAATAGTAAATTTTAGAATAATTTAATGGTTTTAACTTCTCAGACTGTGTGTTACAAGAGCAGAGCGAATGAAATAATTGGCTTTTTATTAATAATATTTAGTCCTTTTAATACTAATGTAATATTTAGTTTTTTTTACTATTTATTATGTGTATCTTTGTACTAGAGTTCAGTTTCATTGTTGTTTTTACTTGCAGGCTCTACCATCTTCAGCCACAGAGCCCCCATGAATAAGTACCTAATAATAGTAATAGATAATTCATACTAACTTGTATCGCCCAAGGAAGTTATCAGCCAACACGGCCCCTAGTATTGGCATTGCATAACACATCATTATATATACATGATAAATAACGGTCGCAGCGTTTTCATGGAGGCATAACACATTTCTCAGGTATAAAGATAAAATGGCTGAAAAAAGGTTGAATGAATAACAGGTTTCATTTCGAATTACATATTTTTTTAAACAATTTTCCTAGAATTTATTGTGACCATCGTTTAATGATCTAATCGTGGCATAATAAGACTTCAATAAAAGTTCATATTTAGCTGGATACTGAACGGTTTCTGTTCACGTTGAGAAATGAGTTCGACGTTTGTATAGTGCGGCAGCTGGTATAGTGCAGCAGATAGACGCCGACCCTGGCTATTAGACGTCCACGAGTACGATATGATTGTTGGCAAGAGAAAATGTTATAAACTATCCAATTCACTATTGGTATCTACTTGATAGGATATAAGGGGGTAAATTAACACCATACTGTCTCAAGTGCCAACCCTACCTGCACGTGGTGAATCCTGCTAATTGACGGACAGGATCGTGGCGACCGATAGATAGCAGGATAACAATCAACGAAAACCGTTTGGTGCGAAAATCCTCTGGGCGGTAAAGGGCAGCAGTATTACCTGCCAAGCGTGACGATGATGGTATAACCCCCCCTTATGGCAGCAATATATAAAAAACAGCTCCCAGTTCCTGGCAGCCTTACTATCCCTAGCTACGGTAGCAGCCATGGTAACAGTAGGGCAGGGGGTGCGTAGAATCCCCGGGCTACGGACAGCTACCATCAAATGACCCTAGCGACCCTTAATACCCGGACCCTGCCGCTTGACGACCATATTGAGGAACTGGAAGTGTAGTTAGGAAGGATACGATGGCACGTTCTAGGGTTGTGCGATGTCCGAAGACAAGGGGAGGACGTCATAAATCTGGACTCAGGTCACCTATTCTACTTCTGGAAGGAGACCAATCTGGACAAGATGAAGTTGGCTTCTCGTTAATAAAATCCTCACGGACAACGTTGTAAAGGTGTCCAGGATATCAACACGGGTGGCGTATCTCATAATTAAGCTCACCAAAAGGTATTTCCTTAAGGTGGTGCAAGTATACGCACCGACTTCGTCATACTCGGACGACGATGTGGAGATTGTGTACGACGATATCATCAGGGTTCTGCACAACACCACAAAAGCCCACATCAACATTGTCATGGGGGATTTTAATGCTAAAGTGGGAGTACAGAGTTGCGACGAATCGGTGCTAGGATCCTTCGGCTATGGATGTAGGAACCGCAGGAGGCAAATGCTAGTCAACTTCCTTCAGCGCGAGAAGCTCTTTCTTTTTCTTTATTGCCCTGACGGGTGAACGAGCTCACAGCCCACCTGATATTAAGTGGTTACTGGAGCCTATAGACATCTACAATGTAAACGCGCCACCCACCTTGAGATGTAAGTTGTTAGGTCTCAGTATTGTTACAACGACTTTTGTAGCAATGTGACTATGCGGACGACATTGTGTTGATGGCGCCAACTTTGAATCAGATGCAAGCAAAACTTGACGACCTCCGGGTATCTGCAGAGAGGAGAGGCTTGCGTATTAACACCAACAAAACCGTCGATATGCGAGTGATGTCAGAAAACACTACTCCTCTAAGGCTGCAAGACAAGACTGTGTGTCGAAGTCAGTACAAAGGTTTGCATATCTAGGGAGTTCCATATCAAATAAGGGTGGTTCGGATGAAGATATAGAGACACAAATTAGGAAAGCCTGGGGTGCGTTCGCACAGCTGAAACCAGTCTGGGAGTCAAGTGTTATGAGTCATCGGATTAAACTGACCCTGTTCGACTCCATTGTTAAAAGTGTTCTCCTGTTTGGATGTGAGACCTGGAGAGTGACCAAGTCACTCATGAAACAATTACAAGTGTTTGTGAATAGGTGTTTGAGGAAGATACTCCGCATATTCTGGCCAACCACCATGTCAAATAAAGACCTCTGGACCAAATGTTACCAAATCCCCATCGCGCAAGACATAGCCTATCGAAAATGGCGTTGGATAGGACACACTCTACGGCGCAGCGGAGTCAACGCAGCATCAATCGCGTTTGAGTGGCAAACGCTTAGCAGAAGAAGACATGGTCGCTCTGTATACCCTTGGCAACGCACCGCGGAGAGCGAGATGAGGATTGTCGTAGTGACATGGAAAGATGCCAAGGAGCAAGCGCAAGACAGGGTCAAGTGGGGACGACTTGTTAGGGCCCTTTGTACCAGTGGGGTAGCTTAGGACAACAACATTGTTACAACGGCTGCCCCAGCCTTCAAACCGAAACACGTTATTGCTTCACGGTAGAAATAGGCAGGGCGGTGGTACCTACCCGTGCGGACTCACAAGAGGTCACGAAAACGTCATTCCGATACCAATCGATGTCGATGGTATATCTTTCGAGGTTGTTCGTGAGTATGTCTATCTGGGACAGCTAGGTAGAAACAATTTTAAGCAGGAAGTGACCAGGATTCAGTTGGGCTGGGCAGCATTTGGGAAGCTTCGTCAGGTATTTTCGTCACCCATACCACAATGTCTAATGACAAAGGATTACAATGAGTGCGTCTTACCCGTGCTCATCTACGGAGCTGAAACGTGGACACTAACTGTGCGACTAGTCCACTAACTAAAAGTTACTCAGCGAGCTATGGAGCGAGCTATGCTTGGTTTGTCATTGTGACACCGAATATGTATGAAGTCTTTCGAGCAAAAACCAAGGTAGTTAATATAGCTCGCAGAGTCAGTAAGCTAAACTGGCAGTGGGTTGGACACATATGTCGTAGAACCGACAACCGTTGGGGTAGACGTGTTCTGCAGTGGAGACCGCGCACCGGCAAACGTAGTGTAGGACGCCATCCTGCTAGATGGAGCAACGACCTGCGCAGGGCAGCTGGCAATAACTGGATGCGTAGAACCGAAGATCGGGTTCAGTGGTGAGCTTTGGGGGAGGCCTATATCCAGCAGTGGACTGCCGCAGGCTGATGATGACTAAACATATACCTGATCTATTAATACAACTATTACCAGGAACCGGTATAGAGTTCGACGTTAAAACCTAATTCCTAACATTAGCTCGCTAGATATTACGCCGGACTTTCTCAGCGGGTCGCAATTCCGAACCAGTATAGTAAATGCATTATGTGAAGCCGCTATCCTCAAGCTTATTATTATTAAGTTTCCTTCATGGGCACTCGGATGTTATCTGCAGATCCCATCTCGTTTGAGCCGAGCTTACCCGCATATTTCGGTGAAACTGGAAAAGCCCTCGGGCCACTAGCAATCCGTCCACCTTCCCAATAGTAAAAAAAACACTAACAAGCAAATATATACAGATTAGGACCTAACGCTGCATTCACCACAGATTATACCCCCTTCTTTCCTTAATTTTGTTAGGATTTGTGGTTATTGAAATTATTGATTCGAAATATTTGTTAACGCTGCATCTTTCAGACCCTCTAACTTTTTCGTAAACCAAGCAGTAATTTAAGATATGCCTAGCCTAGCTTTTGCAGGTTAGCTGTCGGCGCTCCGTGGTTCGTGATCAACGTTGACCTACACAAGGATCTGGGCCTTGAATCCATCCGAAAACAGATGAAGTCAACGTCGGAACGTTACTTCGATAAGGCTATGCGTTACGAACATCGCTTTATTGTTACCACCGCTGATTACTCTTCGAATCCTGATCACGCAGGTGCCAGCCACTATCGATGCTGAGTTTCTCGCCGATTTTCTCAGCTGGTCGCGTTTCCAATCCGGTTGCAGATTCATTTGCAAAGGACTTGTTTTTGGCTGCGGCTGTTAACAAATCCCACCCCTTCTGGCTAAGCCTTTGCTCACCTACATGTCCTGGTGAAGGCCTTTGGGCCACCAGTAAACCTTCAATCACAAAAAAAAGACTGGGAAAGGGCCCTTTGCTCACCTACATGTCCTGGTGAAGGCCTTTGCCTGGAAAGGCCTTTGGGCCACCAGTAAACCTTCAATCACAAAAAAAAGACTGGGAAAGGGCTTTTTACTTCCTGCTGTTTTAGATGAGTAAATACAGTGCACAGGCACCATCCTACCTTTCCCGACGCAGTTATGAGTTTCAATTTGAAAGGTGACTCAGGCGATTTATCACCATCATTATTATGAATCCATGGAATATCCTAATCCTGACACACCTAATGTTTTAACTTAGATAAAAAAATATCGCCCGCTAAGTACTTTCTAATAACGAAGAATTATAAACCGTTCATAAGAAAACCTTTGGAACAGAATCATTTGAGACGACAACAAGGATGCGGTAGTCTCCATCAAGTTTCATTCGGGGTTTTCTGATTCTACTAGACTAATTTTAAGTCATGATATAGAGGTTTTTCTAATTGTATTACAACATACAGGAAAGATCTAGCGAAGATCATTTCCCAACGATATATAACCGAATAATTATTATACAAATGTAATCAAGTTTTAGTTTCTAATAAGCCTGATATTCAATATTGCGTTGCTTAGTGATAAAGTGTTATTCTGGATTTCATATGTCTTGAGTTATTCATTGTGTTTTTATTATTATAATTTGATGATGTTGGCAACTATTGCACTGTCGATTGCACCTATAATGGAAGTGTCATCTGCCATGTACTTATTGTCGATTAATAGGAATTTCTCACATTTGTACCGCCAATTCAGCTACTTATTAGCTATTTATTATTCAGCTACTTACAAAGAATTATATTTGACATAAAAAAAGAAACTATTTCGTGTTGTGCTCCATCGTTATTAGCTGCCTTGAAATTAACGATCAGCACTTTAGTGTATTCATTATTATTTACATAAACAGATTTCGTCGAATTATCTAGTAATTTTTTTTACTTCCCAAGTCAGACCAAAGTAATGACCATCTGATAGCAAATCGTTGTCGCAGTGGAGATGGCATATGGCGTCTTAAGCCTGTGCCAAGTAGGTAGCTCTCCTTGCCTATTTCTGTCGTGAATCCGTTATGCATTTTGGTTTGAAGGGTAGCCGTTTTATAGAGAAAATAAGACTCGTGTATCTCAAGGTGGGTGTTAGCATTTACGTTGTTGAGTTCTATGTACTCCGGTGACTGCGCGGCACACCGAGTAGACAGAGTCGCCACAAATAAACGCAAATAAAAGAAAACTTAATCATTTGTTTAGAATCCAGGGTTTCAACATTGTTGCTGGCCTCATAATATCGGATAGACTGGAGGAATAGACAGCAGAGTTTTTAGTTGTCATAAGACCCACCAAAACAAAGTATATTGAAAATTAGAAAACCCTAAAAGACTAAAATAACTGAAGCCGGTTTGAAAATCAAATTAAATCAAATACATAAATCGTATCTCGAACATCTACATTCCGACATTCCGATTACGATTCCTTTTTAGCGTGTAATCGCGAAGCTAAACCTTAGAGGAAATGCTAACACTAGTTCTAGTAAGGGCATTGTTTGGCTAAATTTACCGCTCGATCAAAAGCACGACCCACCGAGACCCCACAAGAAACTCAGTGGTTTGTGCCTGTAGGAATTGTTCCAAATTCAATGAGCTACATATAGAAACATAAGACACATCTGCCTGATCTTAATCAATATATTTGTTTGGAGTTGTTTGCAGCTGCCTGGAAAGTTGTATTCGTTGCATTTTCAAAACATATTATTTCTCACACCGGCAAATAAATACCAAAGGTGTACAAACTGTCAAGAAAAAAATGTCCTTAATGTATTTGTGTTGCAAAATGTACAACCTCTACCGTTTTGTTATTAAGCAATTTTACATAACCATCTGAGAGACTGAAATATTTCCATAACCATAATTCTAAATGTTGTTTTGAGATGCAAATGCCATACTTACTCCGTAAGCCACAAAATGAAAATCTCTCACAAAACTCCGTTGCTATTATACAAAATATAGAGGTGGGATGATTATGAATCATATCAAAATGCACATTTGATCACATATAATTATTATTATAATGAGTACAATAGACACCAAGAGATAAATTTCAATAAACAGTTTGACAATAATTGATAGACAAATGAGGGAAAAAATCCAGAGATGCAATCATAAATTATAGAGAATAAATACAATATAGTGAAAGATAGATATAAAATATCACAGATGAATAAATAGGTTTGAAACCATATTAGGTAATTACAAAAGATATAAAAATTGGGATCTTTTTCCCCGTACGTATACAGTTTATGTACGTTTACGTTAAAAGTTTAAAATTTTATTACAATTTTATGTTATTTTTACCTCTTTAATTCCTTACCCTTTCTTAAACCTATGCCCTTGTTTTTTAAACATAATTCTATCAAATTATATTACACAAAAAAAAACCTATCTACTTTTTATTTAAAAAATGAAACTTCTTGATCTTTATTAAAAAATTAAAGAAATACTATTACTACAAACAAATTTAGCGCCAATTTGAAAATCACGTTTTTTTTTGTTATTGAAACAAAGGGCTCACATCACATTCCCATTAACATAGTTTTTGTAACAAAAACTTGTTAATTATTCCGACTTTTACATATTCACATACCATTACTAGTTAGGCCATCGTGACAAGGAAATCAATATTTAGGAGAAACATAAGATAACACCACAAAAGTAACTGGTACATTTGAGGGCCCTTGTCACTTCGCCGGTTGCAAAAAAAAATCACCAATTTTATTTTTAAATTGTAAAAGAAACGATAAATCTTAACTATGAAGATATGAAGTGAATTATATATTATGATATAACCAATAAAGATAAATATAAACATATGATAAATACGATTTGAAGAATGAATAAGATTACACGATTATGTTTATGCTACATTATTATATGGTCTTCGCAATGAACAGTACTTGTGGATAAATATGAAATAGACACAATATAATGGAGAACAATGAACGGAACAATTAATTAAATAGATTATTGCCGCATAATTTGATTTCATTTACTTTTTTGACCCTTCTGAATTTTCTTACTCTTATTTTCTTCTAAGTGAAGATGGTGATACTGGTTAGATGTTTTTACAGGGTGTCTTGCGAGCCCGCCAGGGCCCATGCTACGAAGCAGTAATGTGTTTCGGTATGCCTTTCGTTTGTTTTTTGGTCCTTTAAAACTGTGACCCTTACGGTGGGTGGCAGCATTTCTATCGAGTCCAGTGACTACTTCACACCAGGTGAATCGTGAGCTCGTTCACTTCTCTTAGCAATAAATAAATAGAAGAGATAAACTTTACAACAACTGGCGTGTTTGGTACTCGGACAGCAAAATTCATGTAATAGTTATTTGTTACATTATTTGAAACAGTATTAAAATAAAAAGTGTCAAGATCCAGGTTTGTCTGGTAGAAGTAGGAGAGGCCGTCCCAGGACAACTTAGCGGCACTCAGTAGAGCAGGAACTGGGTGTCTTGGGCATGACGTGTAAGAAGATAAAACAGACTGCCCGTCATCGCTGTAAATGGAAGAATGGATTCAAGCCCTACACCCCAGCAGAAAAATAGAAAAGGAAGAAGATCAAGAATTGCTTCATTTGTCTGAAATTAAAA
This sequence comes from Bombyx huttoni, assembly GCA_002197625.1. Classification (NCBI taxonomy): domain Eukaryota; kingdom Metazoa; phylum Arthropoda; class Insecta; order Lepidoptera; family Bombycidae; genus Bombyx; species Bombyx huttoni. The sequence goes on from ASCI01017157.1 coordinate 10,546, forward strand.
TCTGTAATGACGTTAGTGAAGTTTTACTTTAATAATTTTTCAAAGAGGTAGTTTGTTATACTTTGGTACGCGCCCGGGAGATTCCATTACTGCTTATTTATCAAAATTGCAATATGTTTACTCGATAGTACTAAGAAGAAATTCAGCCTCATTAGTTAAATTTGTATTATTTTTAAGAAGAGTACCAAACGCCTCTAGTATTTTCTTACTTGTTGCGTAAATTTCATAGAAATGTATGCTGCGACATATATAGGTTATTATTACATTTTTACCATGCCCATTCTTTGTTTCCTATTATTATCCACAAGTCCTGTCATGGATGACTACAAGCATTAATGACTAAATACATTAGATTTTTATTATAATTACTATGTAGTAAAGTAACATCAATGACGTTGACTGTTATATAGAAACCTTAATTATTCAATAACCATAAGAAGTGAAATCAATCATTTATCTTAACTCTCATGTCTTTTAATGTCTCCAACATTTCTCCGTTTAAAGCAAATCGCTTGTTCTTCCTTGTTTTAGACAGCCAATTAAGGCAATCAAGAAGGATTTTTCTAAAACCGAACATTTAATGAATCCTACTTGCATTCTGACATCGGACAGCCAATGAAGGCAATCCTACTTGTATTCTTACATCGGTTAGTCAATTAAAACAATCCTAGTAGCATTCTTACATCGGACATCCAGTTAAGATAAACCCCTAGTACATTCTGACAACGTAAGCTAATTCCTGTGCATCGGCCGGCTGGTAAAGGCGAGCCATACGCCAGACTATAGCCAATAAAAGTACCCTATGCGTGTTCGTTTCCCGTGGACATGAAAACAAACTAAAAGACCAATTGACCGAAAATGAAAATGTAGATAGCCAATAGATCCATTCTAGACGACCAATTAAGGCGAGCTAGAACAGTATCCCATATTTTGGGTCTCAAGATGTACGCTAGATTTCTCATCATTTCTAAAATCCATTTTAGCCTCGTCCACTTCTTTAGCAAAAGTCTCATCCCTTCCCGTGCTAGGGAAGGGACGAGACTTCCATTAGCCTCGCATCAACGACCCAAATACGTTTTAGCCGCTACATTTAGAATTGTGCACCTTTCTCAAATATGTATGTATTCGCGCCACGTGCTTATTCCGAGCTCATATTAAAGATTTGCAAAACCCCAAGCCGCACTTAAGTCAAACCATTGTTTATTTTGTGTATCCAAATACGTTTTTATAACCGGATCTTATCCCGATATGCGTTGCATCCCTGTACGAAGCGTACGCGGAGCTTAGCAGAGCTTTATTTTTATGGTTTTTCATCTGTTCCAATTTCAATTTTCTCTTTTTATCAAACTATTCCTCGTATTTTGTCAGCCATAAAAACGAACTTATCGTGGTTATTGAATAATTCTATGCGTGAGCCATAACCGAGTTTAAATACAACGATCCGACATGAAACTAAATCCTAACATGACAATGCTATTCGACTTACGTTTCACGTAGCTTCGATTACCTACTCATAGTATGCTACCCATCAACGAAGGCTAACTCTGCATTTATTGCTATATTAAATTATAATATATATATATGTATAAATTTTAAAATATCATTCATTGCCAACTATTATTATCCACTCATTGGAATAGGAGAAATTTAGTGATCTGAGTCATACTAGATGTAGGTTTTTAAAGTTTTTGGGATTAACAGGGACTCTCAAACTTAGTCCTGCACATCAAATTCTCTTGCAGAATATGAGCGCCGAAAACATTGATAACTAATTACAAACACAAGCGATTTGTTCTGTTAGGATTTTGTATCAAATCTCTGTAATCCACAGTCGCGGTACAGCCTCTATCAGATGTAGAAACACGCTTAGAATCAATAAAGATCTAAATGTTCATACACATGATTGTGAGACAAAATTACAAAATTAGACTCGGCCTGACTCATGCATTGATTTTTAAAATACACAGTTATTAAACATTATAAACTACTAACATATTCTATGTCGACAACACATATTTTTTGTTTTTTTTTTATAATTGTTTAGAATGACATCAAGTTATCTATAATATGAATAGTTTCAACGTTTTAAATGTTAATAGTATTGATGTAATAGTATTAAAATGTTCTAAAAGCAAGTGCAATATACTGCAACGAGATTACATAAGCGTTTCCTACGAAATGTTATTTCAAATCACCTACTTTCTGGACACCTAAATTTATTTTTTTTAAATTTACCGTTTGAGAGATCAATCGATTAGTATAAACGGTGTCAAACTTGGACTTAGCGTGAAACGCAAATAAAGTAACCATTTTTCGTTTGTATCCTAAGGGACTATTCGGAATGCGTGCGGACGGGTTATTTCGCGTATTAGATACTAATTTCCTATGAGCTCACGTACATACAACTCACGCTAGTAGATGTGTTATAGACCGCTTCTTAGCTAAATAAGTGCATCATAGTTGCAGAGCGAGAAACGGTCATTATTCCAAATGATTGTTGGTACCGACTGCATAACTGAAACACTATGCTGCACTGATTTTTAAGCATCTACCACATTTGTGTTACGGTGTGGATCGAATGACAGTCAGGCAGTGAGCCCCGATCTGACTAGGTGTTAAGACTGATCAAGAATGTACCTTGAGAACTTTTTATATAATTCCAGGAATCAGTTGTTTTCAAAGAGTTTATGGTTCATAATGGTCAATTTATTTCATCAACAAAAGCTAATAGAATTACATTTTAAAGCTAAATCGTATTAAGAGGGTAATGGACACGATTAAATCCAGTTCAATGACCTGCAGTGAGCCCCGATCTGACTAGGTGTTAAGACTGATCAAGAATGTACCTTGAGAACTTTTTATGTAATTCCAGGAATCCGTTGTTTTCAAAGGGTTTATGGTTCATAATGGTCAATTTATTTCATCAACAAAAGCTAATAGAATTACATTTCAAAGCTAAATCGTATTAAGAGGGTAATGGACACGATTAAATCCAGTTCAATGACCTTCTTCACTCTGCACTTTGTACAGACCTTATTAGAACACAAAAAATGCAATGTTAATTATATTTGTTTGGAAATTCACTCCAGCAAGCTCATCCGTTCAGGACGTTTACAGTTTTCTGTTTGACACCTTTATAATTAATCGACGTAATGAATCAATTTAATACTATCACTCAAAAATTACTACGAAGACTAATTTTACATAAAGATTATAAATTACGATACAAATGGAATGAATTAATTGATAAGATAAAAATAAGAAAATACTCGAATTACGTTTTTTAAGTAAAATAATAAAATGTAATGTTACTTTTTTTAATCAAATGACTTAATGTAAAATTTAATTAAAATTAGTATCTATTAAATTTGATAATAAATGAATTTACTTATTTCAATTAAAATCGACTTAACGGAAGAGAATCCGATTAAAATCAGTAAATTCATTTAGGAACAATAAATTAAATTACATTAATAATTCACAAATAAAACCGGGAATTTTTA
>ASCI01017270.1:0-10633 GCA_002197625.1 Bombyx huttoni
CCCGCCTGCGGGATTCGAACACCGGTGCATCGCGACATACGAATGCACCGGGCGTCTTATCCTTTAGGACTCGACCAAAAATCGAAAATAAAAATCGCAACATCAATTCATTACACATTACCTTATTTCCAGTCTTCACATGAGATGGTACAAAGACGGCAAACTGATTGAAGATATCTCCACGCAGTATACCATCTCCACTAACGGTCACCACTCGAATTTGACCGCCACTCCTCTGACGTCACTCGACTTCGGGACTTTCACTTGCGAGGTAAGCTTTTAGGAGGTCACTTTTTGAAAGCTTTTCAGTTGAACTTGGGCTGCCAGATTCGGTATAATTTTATGCATGATCACAGAACAGCTCTCATCCATGAACCTATGCATTGAGTGACCTGATAGGGCAGTAGCTAGGTTTGGTAGGCAGTGTTTTGGTTCTGCCCCTGGTATTGCTGAGGTCCATGGGCAACGGTGATAACACAACATCAGGTGAGCCGTAAGCTTGTATGCCTATAGGGCAATCAAAAATAAACCTTTGACTGCTCCGAGGGTCGCGGTTTCCATTCCCACGTCGGGCCAACATTCATGTGAAACTCATAAAACACTTAGTAAGTTCAAGTAATAATGAACACTCGAAAGAGAGACAGTTAATGTTTAACTTTGATATAATACTACTGTTATTGAAAATTGAGTTTTTTGTTTTTTTTTGTGGAATTGCTGTAACATGTCCTAGTATATTTAATATAAGAGAGGGTTGTACATGCCTGTAGTGCTGTTGCTATGTCTAAATGAATAAATAAAAATAAAATAATGTTTATTATTGCGAGGGGTGCTTGAGGCTAATTAATTAAAGCGACATTTCACTTAACATGCGACATCTATCTTTGTAATTAAAGGTTCGTTTTGTTTGGGTACTAGAGATCTGCCCTCAATCTGCCCTCGCTTCCGGTATTGTAATTTGTTATTGATTACGAAAATAAGACTGTAGAGAATTGGAAATAACGAAAATAAGAAGGCAGGCGGTGGTGGCAACGCGAGCGTCAAGGGAAACACGACGACGACAGACAGTTGCTAGTTACTGTATTACAAAATATGTCGCTTAAATACTGTGGTTAATAAATATTTCCGGTACCTAGGATCTGTTATCCAAAGCAATGGCGAACTGGATCGTGCTGTGAGGCACAGAATTAACGCAGGGTGGATGAAATGGCGGCAGATTACGGGTACCACGTGTGGCCCGCGCATTTCTCTTCCCTTAAAAGGGAAGATCTATAAGACCTTAATAAGGTCTGCCGTCCTGTATGGTGCAGCTTGTTGGGCCACTAAAGTGATGGATGAAAGGTGATTGCATGTAGTCGAGATGCGATTGTTGCTATGGATGTATGGAGTGATGAGAACGGATAGAATACGGAATGAATATGTTAGAGGAAGTCTGAAAGTGGCACCTGTGACAGAGAAGTTGAGAAGTGCGCGTTTGGGATGGTATGGACATGTGATGAGACGAAACGACAATGAGGTTAGTAAGAGAGTTTTGGGAATGAATTTAAGAGGCTATAGAGGCAGAGGTAGACCGAAGAAAAAAATTATGGATTGCGTGAAAGATGATATGAATAAGAAGGAAATGAATGAAGAAATGGTATATGATAGAGCGGTATGGAAGGAGAAAACATTTTGCGCCAACCTCAGGTGACTGGGAAAAGGGCGGGATAACGATGATGAATAAATAACGAAGTAAAAGGTAGCCCATGTTCATCAGGGATAGTGTTGGCTTCTAAAAGAAAAAGATTTATTCAAATCTGTCCAGTAGTTTCGGAGTCTGTTCAACACAAACAAACAAATCTTTCCTATTTATTATATTAGTATTAGTATATTAGCACAGAACAGTTCGATGTTTTTAATTGAACTCCATTTAACTCTATTCAAATAGATGGTATTATATTTTTACTGGTGGTAGGACCTGTTGTGAGTGAGCACGAGTAAGACCACCCTGTCTATTTCTACTGTGAAACAGTAATGCGTTTCGGTTTGCGTGCTCAAGGTGGGTGGCGCATTTACGTTGTAGATATCTATGGGCTCCAGTAACTACGTAACATTAGGTGGGCTGTGAGCTCATTCACTCATCTGTGCAATAAAAAAAATGGATGAAGAATTGTTTTATTATATATTTTTTTCCAAATTTTAAACATTCCATACCCCCAATACCTTCGAAGTAACAAAAATGTCGCTTTTCAACCCTCGATATAAATATTTACATACTAGCAATCTGCCCTCGCTTCACTTCAGGAATTGTAATTGTATTATTTATTAGAAAAGAATTTCTCTAAAAGAAAATTAGCCTTAGTTACTTCTTATTACATCAGCTACCAGTCAATATAAAAATCCCATTAAAATCGGTCCAGCCATTTCAGACATTATCAAACAAACAGACAGACAGACAAAAATTGTAAAAAACTATTATTTTCGTGTATGTACATATTCGTATGAATTTACTAAAAAGCTTTTATTTCAATATTACAAACAGATACAACCAATTTTATTTATATGTATAGATAGAGATATAGAGTAGTTCTATATATGTACCTCTATCCATCATTTCTCTCCAATAAACCTATCTTTTTATTCCAGGCGGAAAATCTTCATGGCAAGCACAACAGGTCCATTGAGCTGATCCAAAGCCCCGTGGTCGAAGACGTTTCAGTCGACGGAGCCAAGGTCTCGTGGACTGTGCAGTCTCACCAGCCTCTCGAGGAGTTGGAACTTCAACTAAAGCCTCTCGATGTGGTAAGACTAAAAGCTATTCATTACTGGTGGTAGGACCTCTTGTGAATCCGCGCGGGTAGGTACCACCACCCAGCCTATTTCTACCGTGAAGCAGTGATGCGTTTCGGTTTGAAGGGTGGGGAAGCGGTTGTAACTATACTGAGTTCTTACAACTTATATTTCAAGGCGCATTTACGTTGTAGATGTCTATAGGCTCCAGTAACCACTAAACATCTGGTGGATGTTGAGCTCGTCCACCCAACTATACAATAAAAACAAAACTCAAAATATATTTTTTTAGAACTTTATATGTCGCGAACCTGTTACGTAAAATAAAGACAGTTGTCGGCCGCTACTCTGGTTCCCATGAGTATATTGACCCCGTGCGTCCGTTAATTTTTGGACGTGTTACATTACGTGCATTATCAGTAATAACAAATATACAACTAAACAAATATGCTTTGATGAAGGGATCAATGAGCCTGGTATTTATTATGGGCAATTATTGTAATTTTATCATTTTATTATATAGAACATTATAGCTTACATAAGTAAAGGAGTTCAGGGCCCGCCTGGTATTAAGTTGTTACCGGAGACGATAGATATTAATTACTGCTGACAATACGTTTGGTGGGTGGAATTCGAACACCAATGTGCTCGGTGTGAGTTTTTGAACTTTATCGATCGAGATGGACCATTAGCCGCTAAGGGCGCTGTTCCAACTGCATACAAAGTAGAGTTAACTTATACGCTATCGACAACGTTAAAAACTCGTCGTATCGCTCGAGCACACGCCGTTTTATCCTTAAAGCCGCGCAGCTTACCAGACTTCTACTGATAGTCCAAAATACGAACCCTCCCCAGGCCGGTTCCAGCTGGATCCGTTACAATGTGCCGCTGCCACAGCCGAACGGTCACCGTTACGAGATCGTGCACAGACTAGAGAACGACGTCAAGGCCGGGAAGTACGAGGTTATGGTGAAGGCCAGAAACACCAATAGCTGGGGCAGCGCCCCTGAACCAGTCACCGTCGACATCGGTGAGTTTCAAATCCAGTACTGACATTAGGTTGTTTTAAACAAGTGTTCAGAGCTAATTGACGCCCATTCTTCCTCATTCTGTCGCGAGCCTGATGTGTCCTGAGTTAATCGGGACATATTATAGTATCTCAATGAGACTGGAATAGGGTTTCCGCTGTCCATGGGCGCCGGTAATCTTGACACTAAGCGCCACGTGAGGTCCGACCGGAGTTAATAAAACACCCTTCGCTTGTCCGCAAGAATACTGTATTAACTCTAAAAGCTCGCTCGTTCCTTTAATTCTTTAGACTATAACGTATATATTACGTATTTACAAAGGATAATAACTGCTTTTTTTTTAATTTTAGTATACAGTAGTGTCTAATTCGTAATTATATATAACTATCATGCTCTGTTCATTATTTCCTAATTCAAAAGAAAGAGGGTAGTTTTTTTAATGGGGCTTTTTAAGTCGGGTAGTGCCAACTTTTGACTTAATACAGTATTCTTCCGGGCAAGCAATTTGTCAACTTCACAAGACGTAAAACGAACAAAAATTTTAATGTACTAGTTGACCCGGCAAACTTTGTTTTGACATATACATATTTCTACGAAATATATATTGTTTTTGTTGATTACCCCATTTAGGCACATGAAAAATAGATAGAAGCCGATTCTCAGACCTACTGTATATGCGTATAAAATGTCATAGAAATCGTTCTGACCGTTTCAGAGGAGTATGGTAACTAACATTGTCACATGAGAATTTTATATATAAGATAAAAGTCACGTTTCAAAAAAGACTGCTTTTACTGTGCATGTTATTGGAAATCTTTTTTGGACAACCTTATATTATACCTAATATTTCAGTTTTTCTCTTTAAATCAAATTAAATTCCCAAGAGCCAAGTTAGCTAAAATATGTTGCAAGAACTTACTTTAGATATCCAATTCTGATCGTTCATTTCTTTTTTGAATTTGAGGTAACTGTTGCATTATCAAGAACGCTAAAGGTTATAATACTAAATATACTGGAGTGGAGAACGATAAACGTGGACATCCAGTATCACGATGGAGCTACGATATAGGAGCTATGGCAGCATAGTAAGCAATGGAATGAGCAAAGGGGTTAAGATACTTAGTATGGTAACTTGAAAGAAGCTCATGTCCAACGGTGGACTAGAATAGACTGGTGGTAAATGGTGTTTGGTGGTTAATTTGCATCACAATCCAAGGGTCTGTTGAGTAAAAAATTATGTAACAATCCCAATTCATTTATGTCTCCACCTTGACCTGCTAGGATAAGAACACTCACTCCTCTCTCTCTTTTTCATTCTTACACTCTGTCCATAACTTCTTCGGTCGATATGGAGTATCCTCCCCTTCTACGGTTTCCATACATCTCACCTATATATGCACTCCTTAGCTGATTTTGGCTTCGGCAACCACTTCAAACTCCATTCCTAATTGTCATGGTGTGTGTGGTCTCAACTATCTAAACAGTTAATCATTGATAGTCTGTGAAGTTGACAAGTTGTGTTTATTTTTTTTTTCAAATTCAGCCATGATTCTCGTGAACATATTAAAAAGCTTTGTAAATGATTTTGACTCAGCTTAAACAAGCTTTAGTTTCGTTATATTTATAAGTGTAGTTTTAAAATTTAATAGTATTCATAAATAATTTTAAATACCATCACTTTTACGGGAGGTAGGACATCTTGTGAGTCCGTACGAGTATGTAACACAGCCCTGTCTATTTTTGCCGTGAAGCAGTAATGTGTTTTGGTTTGAATAGTGGAGCAACCATCGTAACGATGACCTATGACCTTAGACCGAATATCTCAAGGTGGGCAGCGCATTTACATTGCAGATGTCAATGGGCTCCAGTCACTCAAAATCTGATAGGCTGTGAGTTTGTCCACCTATCTAAGCTATATAATTTTTTTTTATTATCTTTTAGTAAAGAAAACAAAGATGATTGCAATTAAGTCAATGTTTTCTTGTGTCCGATTTCCTTGAGTATAACTTAGTTCTGCGCTTATGATTTAAATTTTGGTATACAGCAACATTATTTTGTAACAATACTTACATGGCGATCACAATTTTTTTATTGTTTGAAGCATGATTTTATTTTTGGCTTTTTTCTTTTCTTTCATCAATCATCAGTAGAAGAAACGAGCATCCGGTCCGCTTCAGGTAATTTTATATTTTTCAATTATTTTGTGTGTTGTTTCTGAATAATCATATACAGTAAAACCTTTTTATTCGCGCGGCATATGTTCCCTAAATATGCCGCACGAATACGGCCGAGTTCTTTTCCGCACTATATAACTATCAGTGATGTAAGTTATCTGAGATAAAAGTATCCGAAATGCAGATACAAGATACGTGTTTTCATCTTGTATCTATAAAACACTTTTTAAATATCATTTTGCATCTTGTATATAAATACGCTTTGTTTGATATCTCTGCATTTTGTAGATACTATCATAGATGATACACTTAATATTTGTGATACTATGTTTGCTAAAATACTTTTCATGGTAAATAATTGATTCAATGGTGACAATAATTTCAAATGTCAATGTCGTTGTAAATATATATTTTTAAGGGATTTTATGACCTGGTATCTAAGTCCATTGAGTCAAGTCTTATTTTAATTTAAAGGAAAATTGCATTTTTATGAAAAATGATAATATGAAGTGAAATTAATTCATTCATGAAGTGAATTCATTTACTGAGATTTTTTTTATGGAATTTTTGGAGGATTGCGAGAAGTTACGTCCAGCGACTTTGTTTCATTTTCCCACATTTGTGCACTTTCACGAAAACTAACCAATTAATGAACCTCCGATATTACTACACCTTTAACCCTGAAGAAATACTGAATAGACAAAATAAAACAAATCGCACAACTCCACACCTCGCATTCCCGCCAAAAAAGTCCTACTAGTGACAGTGAATTATAATGACTTTTTTTTTCAGTTTTCGGCGGTAACTTGAGCAACGGTACCTCCAATCGTCTCACTTCTTCCATCCTGTCTTCATTCGTGATGTATCTCTTAGTTCGGATGTTTTAAACGAACAGCAGCCCTAGCCTAACTTATTTATTGTTAGTAACTATTAAAATATATCCCCGTTTATCGGGTATGTTTTTTTTTCTTATACTTTGTAGCTTCTTGTGCTGTTGTCCTTTGTCTTGTTTCTAGCATGATGTCTAATGTTACGAAGCACGCTTTCTTTAAACTCTATTTCGCTTTGTGGTTTGACGTTTCGGGTTTTCTAGACGTCAGTGTAATACGAACTGTCAGCTTACGTCAATGTCAAATCTGTCAAACGAATGGCAAGACAGTATCCAGGCTAGACTACAATTTAAAACGTCGAGCCCGCGAAATACGAATAATCGACGTATTTTGTTTTATCTCGAAAAAAATAAATTCATTCCGGTTTTGTTCGGAATCTAGCTCCTTTAATTTTCAATAATCGTATTAATGTACAGTAAATAAGGGATGTTTTATTTTAATTGATATAATTTAAGAAACGAATGGAAATGCAATGATACTTAATTGGGAAAGATGACCACTGAAAAATTCCGTATTTATAATATTTAATAAAAATGCATTTTCACGGAACAGCTTTTATTTTGATTAGAATTATTTAATTAAATTAATAGACGAACCATTTTTTTATTTTATATATACATACTATATGTAAATATTTTATTATGACTTTGATTTGTTCTATTGAATGTTAGTTTTAATTTTTATATAGACGTAAACAGTACGAACCTAAACAAATACAAAACTGAAGTAAAAAAAACAACTTTTTGTTTTGTTAAAATTCATGGTAATCTCTAATGTTCTTTAAAATACTAAGCAATTAATAAACAAACGATATTATCATCATACGAAGTAATAGCCATGATCATAAATTATAATAATCAATAAATTAAATATATGACGTCTATTTTAATTGTTTTGATATATAATTAGTACTTCTCATTTAGTTTTTAATAGAAGGTAATTATTACCAAAGCGTATTTAAGAATCACATATAATTTTTTAGTTCTTAAATAATAACAATGTCAACAAGGAGGAGCGGGCTGAATTTGACTTATTTTATTTTCTGAAAAAACCTTTGCATATTCTTTTTTTTTACATTAAATAAATTGAATAATAAAACAAACAGTTGTACTTAAATTTTCGATTGATTGGAAGTCGTATGAGCTTATTAATTTAATAATTGTATTTGTTACATTGATCATAATTCAGATTCCGCGAGTAAGCCGTGCCTTATCGAAATCTATGGAATTTCACGAGTCTGTTATAATTATAAATCGATGGTCAACAGTGATACCGTCGCACGAAATAATTTTAGGCAAAATTTTGAACAGTAATTGGCAACACCGTTAAAAAATTATTCGGAAGTGGAATTTTTTGGAACGCTCTTAACGTGTACTACATACGATTGCAATTTGAACTCTTACTGGCTCTAAGACGATTTCGAAGGGTAAGGAAAGGCCATTTGGTTTAAGCGATATTTAATCTTTGCAATTAAAAGTGCGTTTTATTCAGCATCAAATAATTGTACGTTTGTAATTGAACTTCCATTAAGCTTACTCTGAATAGCTAAAGTTTTTTTTACATTTCCAAATTTTAACATATAAATGGGTAAAATATAAATCCTGTTAAGTTACAAGAATGTCGCTTACGCCAGACAGCCTTTCTCTCGTCGATGTATATTGATTTGTTTTTTTTAAGACCTTAAGCGGTCTTAAGAGACCACAGATATAACAGAGAAGGTAATTTTCAGTTTATACAAAGCCCCAGAAAAAATTACCGGGAAAATGTAATCGTAAAAAACATAAAAAAACGCACATTAGGTAATGCAAATATAACTTTTTTCCTAGGCGTAACAATAATAGCTGAATAATAGCATATTAGCTAAATAACTAATAGCTAATTTAACGGGTGTCGCCAGTTGCCATATTTACAACCGTATATCTCAACTAAGAAAACATTTTTTTAATAGTTTATAATAAATATGTGCCTACCAGTTCCAATAAGGTGCTTCGGAAAAATCTTCCATTTGAATGTTTTTTTTTTATTTAGAAATACTATCTACTAGTCTTACAGTGTATTAATAATTAATCGCGTTTTTAGAACAAAAACCGAATGGCTTGTTTTGAGTCAAATTAAAATGGTGTCACGTTTTTAAAAGGGCTGCATTATAATATTCTTCAAATATAATTTAATGTTAAACTAATGCTAAGCTAGTTTTTTTTTTTCAAAATATTTTATGCTTAAAAGAGGTTTATTAAAACATAGTTGTTTCTGGAAATTTCCTTATGATTTTTCCATGCAACTTCAACTTGTAACGCTTGTGTTAGAGAGAGAGGGAATCGTTTTTCGATCTCTTCACATAACGCACGCAAGTTGAATGACCCATTGATTCCCGCTCAAACATTACGCTATCAATTTTTGTTCTAAATGTGTGATAATCGAATTAGTCTTATACAACATAGTTTTTTAATAAGCACCACTATATTATGCGTAGTTTGAATTGATTTTTATGTAATTGTGTATTAATAAATTTATTGTACCCTTGATGTTCAAGGTCATCACTTTTTAACGTACAAAAATGAGTACAATTATTTGAAACAGTTCTCGGAACGCAATGATTCATTACAAATTAGTTGTATTATAAATCGGAATAATTAAACTCAAACTATACTTGTAGTCAAACATCTGGATCGAGCGTCTGTTTCAATTAATAGTGTTATTTTAAAAAACTTACAAACTAATCAAATATTTGTACAAAATTTGTGAATGCTTTTACGAAAATCCGTGCCTTCTACATGATGTAATGCGAAGGTGATATTTTTGTCTTAAATAAATGATTAATGTTTGTAAATACATTAAATGGTTAGTTTTATTTCGTTTTAACTGTGTATTTTAGAGTTATAATTCGGTACATTATCAAAAATGGCGTTAACAGTTAATGAATTCAGCCAATAAAAATAGTTTACTGTCTTCAATGCTAATGATTCAAATACTACGGATACTTAAGCATTTACCCATAGACACAGCCTACTGAGTTTCTCGCCGGATCTTCTCAGTGGGTCGCGTTCCGATCCGGTGGTAGATTCAGCGAAGCACTCCCTTGTTACGGTAGTGTCAGCAACGCTCTCAGGTTTGAGCCCCGTGAGCTCACCTACTCGCCAAGGCTACGCTGATATAGCCTCTCAAGGCTATCAATTTAGGTAGGATAAAATATTAAGCATTTTTTAGAGAATACATAACTATTTTCTAATACTCAATTGAGGGTCTAGTCTATCTCAGTCGAGTACTTCTCCAATTTGAAAGTTGAGATTACTGTTATTAGAGGAACTACAATTCGAATCTTAGTAAGAAAGTAATTTTGTTTTACAGTCGATTCTAAATTTATACAAACACCTAAACTCTGGAGTCGCCGTGGCCTAAAGAATAAGACGTCCTGTAGATCCGTATCTAGCAATGCAACGTTGTTCGAATCCCGCTGGCGGGTAACAATTTTTCTAATGAAATACGTACTCAATAAATGTTCACGATTGATTTTTACAGTGAAGGAATGACAAGAACATGTCGTTCAAATGCATTTCAAGTACCGCTCTTTTATGTCTATACATTACGACTTTGTTTCTGTGCTGCGGTCCATGGGCACTTGTAAAATCTTTCCAGGGGACTTTTTTTATTGCACACAGTGATGGACGAACTCACTCCTCATAAGTGGTTACTGAACCTACAACGTAAATGAGTTACCAACCTTGAGATATAAATTGTAATGTCTCAGTATAGTTACAACGGCTGCCCCACCCTT
>ASCI01017858.1:0-10760 GCA_002197625.1 Bombyx huttoni
ACAAAAGTTACAATCACGAGCCCTTAGACAAATCAAAAGAGCAAAATTAACGCGTTGATGTCTTTCGTACTCATTTAGTGTAATCGAAGCCTACTTATTACATTCACACTTTTAATATTAAATTAAAGGTATTATTAATTTTACGTGTAATTCTCGTAAGATCTCGGTTATACGAAATAAAAACATAATATTGATTGATTTAAGGAAAATATTCCTTTATTTAGGTCAGCATCAGTCAATTAAATCAGCATTAGATATTTATCTACCAGAACGCTTTGCTGCTCCCGGACAGTAGGTATAAGTACAGTATTGATATCCATGCACGCTTACAAGATGCTCTACGTCTACAAATTACTCTTTTTTGCGGGTTTGTCTTTACAGGACTATATTTGGAAAGACAGCATTAACTTGAGACCCGAAGGCTTTTTCCAGCTTTATCAGGACAGGTGGGTGCCAAATATTGAACCAGGAAAGGTACTTGATAACCTAACCCTTCCACTGTTTTGCCAGACTGTGATATTTAATTATAATTAGCGTAATTACAGGTGGTAGGACCTCTTGTGAGTCCGCACGGGTAGCTACCACCGTCCTACCTATTTCTGACGTGAAGCATTGCGTTTCGGTTTGAAGGGTGGGTGTAACTAGGCTGAGACTGAAGAGAACAAGTCGCTGAGAAGAGATTTCTCAGCAACAGGCGACGTCTACCTAATTTACTTCGGGGACAATAAATTTATAGTTGAAAGCTCAACGTTAGTAGTGGTTACGGAAGGACCATTGGTCATAATACGTTTATTCTCACAAAAATATTTTCTTTTTAAATTTTCAGTACAAAACGACAGTTTCACAGTTACGTAATCCCAAAAAGTCTCACGACCGAAAGCAGCATGGTGAATACACACAGGTACCCGACACTAGCTCAGGCACCTACCAATTAGTGCCCTGCGTTTATAGAAACCTATTGTTGGTCGTTAGCCGAAAACGAATAATTTCTTGACCGTCGGCTGCGGCGTGTGGTGAGGGCGAGGGACGAAGGCGCGCGTGAGGTCCGAACTCGCTTTGCCGCGCCGCCGAGTCTCCCTAAACACCTACCTAAACGTGAGTACCTTTCCAATTAAGACAAACGAAGCCAACAAACCACGCACTCGTATTTATAAAAAAAAACCGCTCGTACCTTAATTGTACAAATATTTATTGGCGTGAGCTCTATCGGAGTCTGGGAAAAATAAATTGAAATAAGTGGCTGTTATAAATTGAATTCCTTCTTTATTAAGGCATTTACTCGGTTTCGTGAAACACGCTGATTGGTCTTGAACTTGTTCAGTTCACGGCTATTTATAGATTAAAACAGATGAACGCACCATCGGTAAGAGGGAACCCTAGATAGTTAGTTCCCTCACTATCAATCGAGCGAAAAGAATCTGACGAAATTCAAATGATTGCGTATAAAAATGATCGAAGCGTATCCTACACTCATTATAAAAATACAAAACAACAAGTCATCTCGAACCATCGGTAGTATGAAAACAAGATTTTGAAAATCGTAAGTAAATATTTGCTCCTCGACCGCTCAATAAAGAGAAGAAAAAGAAAAAAAAATCGTTAACAAGAGCAGTCCTGTGGGAGCGGCCAGGGATGAAAAGGGTATATGAAGGCATTGTTGGTTGGATAAAGATGGAAGACGCCACGCCCACAACCACCCACGTAGTCGTAAACAGTCCAAATCCTTTGCACGCTTTCATGTATCCCAAAACGAAATCGCTCGGAGCGTCACGGACCTCGGGCGCTGCATACCCGTGTCTCGAATCCTAATCATAAGGATCACATTCCTTTGGAGTACTTAAATAAGTTATTCGGTGTTGTTGTTCTTTTACGATCGAGATCATAATGATAAATAACTCAGAGCATAGGTCCAGTTGGGAATAATAATTGATTTTGATGTCTTAAACATAAAATATCTTCACATGAATATTTTAGAGAACGTATTTTTAAAGATGAACGCACGTTGGGTTTTCAAGTTTTATTTGTTGTTTTGATTTGTAAACACGTTACTGTATGTCGAAAATGAAGCTCCTAAAGCCATCTAATGTGCAGTTTGTAAATTTGCTAAAGTTACATTACACTTAATAACAAAGTTTTTTTTATGAAACAATAAATGCACTCCTAACAATAGGATTAACATATCGCTACAAAACATTACAAAGCATTTGTTGGTTACATTGTCACATTACACTTAATAACAAAGTTTTTTTTATGAAACAATAAATGTACTCATAACAATAGGATTAACATATCGCTACAAAACATTACAAAGCATTTGTTGGTTACATTAGGAAAATAATATTAAATCAAAATCGACATTGAATTTATCATATTTTATCTGAGATTCTCGCACACTACTACATTTTACAAGCAAAAAATCTTTAGTTTGAAAATATTAATGGAATTTAAACTGAAATCCGGCACTCGGTCAACCTCAAGCCTATAATTTGAGAATCCACTTCGACACGTAATCAATGGAACCGAAGCGATAAAACCGTGCGTTCTCACATGGACACAACAAGGACACGTAATTTGGACCCATTAAAGATTCACTGCTAATGGGTTATTCAGAATAACACCACACTTACGTTGGCTAATAGTTTTTTATTACGTTAACAGAGAGCCCAGCTGATTAAAACTTGATATTCACGTAGATTTCGCAGTCCAGAATCGCAAAACCACCATTGATTACCATAGCAAACAATTTGATATTCGTTGAAAGTTTATTCCAAAGCTCAACTTAAATGGCAAATGATTTCTGAAAACAGATTAGTTTTAGGAGTATATTAGATGAAGCGTGAAAGCGTAGCGCCAGCGACTGATAAATTAAAGAGCGGATTGTTAAGGACATATGATGCGCAGAGAGGAGATACATATGACCAGGAGATGTATGGAAATGGTAGTAGTTGAGTGAGTGAGTAGAGTGGTAAAGGTAGAGGAGGAAGAGGTTGACCGAAGAAGACATGGATGGACTGTGTGAATGAAGTATGGGGAAAGAGGAGTGAGTGTTGACATGACGGCTGATAGAGGAGAATGGAATGGAAATATTCACTATGCCGACCCCACCTGGTGGGATAAGGAGGAAACACAGAAGAAGAAGATTAGTTTTACTCGCTTGAGAGACGTTTGTCCGTCGATATACGTATATCTCTAAAATAAACAGAAAAAATAATCAAATCGCTTGTTGTACTAATGCATTCAACTCCGCTAAGGAGACTGAGTTGGTTTCGTGAGAGTATTCATCTACATTATTAGTGTTAATTAAATTTAAAAAAATCATACCAACACGATTCAGTTAATAAAAAATAGAAACGTTAAATATCCGACAGCGACCGACCACTATTAATATGACAAATTGGTTTTCGTAAATCAAATGGCATTCTATTTCGTGTGCTATTAGGCCTATAATTAGACTACATCCGGTACTATTTTGGCCGCTGAAAAGGCAACTTAATTAGATTTAATGAACAACTTACGACCGGTCCTAGAAAGTCGTGAAGGAACCGTAGAGGTTAAAATTCGAAATTGGTATCCTTATAACCAGCTTCAAATACTACCTGTTAAATAAAATTACGACAAAAACGAATTAAACACGTTGCCGACGTTCCGTCTGCCCGGCTCAAAACAAATAAAATGAAAAAGTTGAGCGATGCATTAAGTGCATATAAACATGTTGCCGTAGTGTCAATATTTACGGCAGATTTCCCATGGGAACCCACGCCTGTGTCTACCTCTGCGCTAAATCACTTGCCTTCCGAACGACTTTCTTTTTTTTTACCATTCAACTGTCAAATTAGTATTCTAGTATCAAGTGGTTCGCTTGAAATCAATTAAAGAAACATCCTCATGCTTTTTACCGTCAAAATGCAAAACAATTATAGAGTTCCATATTCAAAATAGTAAAAAAAATCGCTGGTCGTATCTTTCGACGGATCATGTGTCGTTCCGTCGTTACATCTTCAAGTCATGGTCATTTTATTTAAATATCGATACAAATAAATCTGTTTATTTTCTCAAAATAATAGGTGTTTTACTTAATTAGTATGAAGACAATCTTTTTATTTTATTTTTGAGGAGTTCAAAATCAATAAACGTGGGTAAAGTTCTTTTTTTCCAAATTTCCTCGAGACAAGGTTTTCTAAAGTGTGAGTGCAATATTGTCAAGGAGACAAGAACATGGTCACTCAAACCTCGATTGACTTCGACTTCGATTATTTTTTATTAAAATACAACAGAGTGAATCTTCAACCACAAGACTTTAAGGCCATCTAGTTTGCCGGACTTTTCAAGGGATTTATTTGATTAAAAAACCATCAGACTATTTTTACCTCGAAGTAGCTATGCGTTTCGGCATAAAAGATTAAGATAGCGATAATTCGATCGATAATTCACTATTAAGACTTGAGGGTAATAGGAAAGAAGAAGAAGAAGATTCAGACTTAAACCTCGTGTTTAAAAGGGGGATAGCGAAATCTACATTACGATATCTATGAATTCCAGTAACAACTTAACATCAGACCAGCCAGGAGATTCCACACCCATCAGTACAATAATAAAAAAAAAACTTTGCAAGAAAATCGTGAAACAAACTGAAATCTTTACCGACGTTTCATATCGTCTTGGAGCGTCATCTCAATCGATGATCACGCATCGGGAATAAACGTCGTGTGATGTCAGGAGCAGGTTGAGTCGAGATAAGGTAATTGTAAATGCGTGTAGCTGTCCATGCGATATACGGCTGCAGGCAACTGAATGCCAGATCCTTGCCACAACGTAACTTGAGCAACAGAATCTTTGAATTGTTCAGTACTCCTCGTAACAGTAGAGCACAATTAGATTAAAAGCACCAAAAGTTATTTTCTTTTCCTTTTTCAAATTAAAAGTTTGAACTGAATTAAGCAGAAATAAACTTTTTTTACTCTGAATCCTGAACGAATTACAGGAGAACACGGACAACATAGGCTACCCCCTTCCCTATAACCGGAACGTATCTTCAATTCACACCAGACATAACCGTATAGGCTCACAATACGATCGTCAATATCACAAAATGAAATACGAAAAAATACTTACATTCAAATCTCTCACTGTAATCTAACAGAGGTGCATGGAGTACATCCGTTTACTCAATGGTAATAAAAAGCCTACTGAGTTTCTCGCCAGATCTTCTCAGTGGGTTGCGTTGAGATCCGGTGGTAGATTCTGCGAAGCACTCCCTTGCTAGGCTAGTGTTAGCAACGCCCTCAGGCTTGTGCCCCGTGAGCTTACCTATTCGCCAAGGTTACGCTGATATAGCCTCTCAAGACTATTAACAAGGAAAATATATATATATATATATATATATATATATATAAATAATATAATAAAAATATAAATAATAAAAATTAGTATCTTACTCAATAATCGAAATTATACCATAATTACTGACACGTTTTCTGTATTAAATGTTCACCTTTGTTTTGGTTATTGACATTTTATTGAGAGCATTAGCACAAAAGAGCCAATAAACAAATAACAAGAAAAAAGTCGATCCTTCTATGGTACTGTTTTTATTGTCATTATTTTAAGTAGGTAAAAGGAAAATATTCTAAAAAGTGAATTGAGAAAATCGGTGCGTGAACCTGTGTAAGTCGAATAGCAAATCAAACAAAAAACACGAAAGAAAATCCCGCCATTTTATAATTTATTGTACGTCATCTCATAAGGTTTTATTAAAAATATTCCGTGATTTTTTCGCAAAGACTCTTTTTTGCCCACTGACCCTTCTGTTCGTGTTAAAGATAATCTATGCGGACCCCCTTTTCACAACATTGTAAATAAAACTCTTATTGTTTTGTTACCCCGGCTTTGCATGTTAATTCGATATTTTTGGTCCATGACTTGAAAATATTAAACCTAGTCTAACAAATAAAGTTAAAAAATAATAATTATAGAGCTTGTTATTCAGGTCTGTAAAATTATACATAAAATTGATGTAGGTATTTTAAATTTAACGAACATTTTTAAAACTTTTTTTCTTGGAGTACGGCGTCTTGTGATCTCTCACCAGTACGAACTACCACTCTGTCTATTTCTGTTGTGAAGCAGTAATGCGTTTTGACTCGAAGAGTCTCCTTAGACATCGTACTATAAAAGTGAAACTTAGAATTCGTGTGTCAAGGTTGGTGGAGGCATTTACATTGTTAAAACCTACGTATCCGGTTGCTACTTAGCACCAGGTAGGCTCGCTTACCAATCTAAGCAATAAAGAACCAGCCACAATTAAACATCTGTAAGGTAAGTCGCGTAATATTAAGAAACCATGTTTTTTCAAAAAAGATTATTTGTTCTTTACCAATTAAGTTAAAGATTTTATTTAAGATTTTATAAATGATATGAATAAGAAGAGAGTGAATGAAGAAATGGTATATGATAGAGCGGCATAGAAGGAGAAAATATGTTGCGCCAACCCTAGGTGACTGGGAAAAGGGCAGGAGAATGATGATTTTATAGATTATATAAGTTGACACGAGTAACAGTAACATGATTCGTTATTTGTAGCACTGCCTTCTGTTTATGTAGTTTATATTGAAGTTTGTTTTAAAATTTCGATTAGTTAAAAAATCTAAATTTTTATTTCCTCTATCTCCCGCTATTCATATTTTTCGGGTATCCAATAATATTTTACTAAGGTTTATATTGAAGTTTGTTTTAACATTTCAATTAGTTAAAAAATCTAAATTTTCATTTCCTCTATCTCCCGCTATTCATATTTTTCGGGTATCCAATAATATTTTACTAACAAAACGAAACATATAAAAAATTTCCCATTCGATGTTGGTAATTAGAAACTTTTTCCCGTGCTAAAGGTGACAGAAAAACTAGCCAGACCTATAATACCAAGACTAGATACTGGGAACCAAAAAGATAGGTTACTCCCGCAGCAGAAGTCGGAGAATCACGATCGCACATACCGAAACTATATAGAAATTAAATATAAAATTCAACCTTATATTATATTCAATTTTCTGGTTCCTAACAGTGGTAAGAAAAGGTTTATTTAAAAAATATGTTAACGTGTTAGTAAAGCACGGGTATCAGAGCGTGTATCTGAGTAGGAACGCGGCCCTAACACATGTAGGCACAGAAACGCGCACATGCCCCGCAGGTACCTCGATGGAATGTCAGATACGCTCCTATAATGATGTTAAAACAAACTGTTAGTCTATCATTAACGCGACTCGGGCCCCAAATGGGGCAGGCCCATTATAAAAATTTGTCCCATCCGTTTCGACCCAAATTTATGGTTATCGAGGACCCGTTTTTCTTGGTCCATCCAAGTTTTATTGCTTTAAGATTAGAGTGGGAACACTGATAACGATGTTTTAAACTTCGATACGAGTCGTTTATGATGATGCATCCAATGAATGAATGCGACCTGTTCAGCGTGGTAAACTCTTTTCGTATCCGACGCTGGATACTTATATAACTAACCATAGACACTTACCCAGATATTATGCAGGTATGCGCCTACTTTCTCCTTATTAAATAACAATTATTTCTTACTAACAACGTCAATGAGAGAAGAAATTAATTTCGACCAACAACAAAGAAAAGAAAATCAAAATCAAATGTCAATTTTATATTTAAATGACGGTTCTACGAATAGTTATCTAAAAACCAAAATGGTTACTCAATTAATAAGAAAGTGTACACTTATTGATATTCATTGATATTCTTTCAAAGCGCTGTATCACGTAACACAGGAGCCACTGGCTCGATCGTAATGTATTGTATTTTATGATCGTGGCCTGCGGTATGCAAAACTCGCCTTCGATAATCTCGCGTACAAAAATACAAACTTATTAAAACGGTTTTCTGAGACAAATACTCAATTATCAACTTTAAATCGATTCGGTTAAATCGATTTTCAGATGACAAGTAAATGTGGTGGAATCTTTAGTATTAATGGGTGGCCTGCGGTATGCAAAACTCGCCTTCGATAATCTCGCGTACAAAAATACAAACTTATTAAAACGGTTTTCTTAGATAAATACTCAATTATCAACTTTAAATCGATACGGTTAAATCGATTTTCAGATGACAAGTAAATGTGGTGGAATCTTTAGTATTAATGCAGTAAAGCAGTAGATACTGGTCTTCGTCGAGCTCGCGTCAATAACTTATTTCTGCAAATATTCCGGTGCCACGTAAGAACATGGACTATATTTTTTTTATTATAGCATACGCATACGTCTTACATGTATAGATGTAATATAATAAATTTATATAAAACTGAATAAAGTCCTAACTAAATCTCGTTATTCATATTCAATAAATTGATAAAAAAAAACATTCGTCGAAGAAAAAAAGATTATTTTTTTATTATAATAGACCTTTTTTATTGCTATGTCGTTCAACGAATATTCCTGTTATTATATGCAGTAATAATATAAGTCAATTTATATAAGACATATATAAATTGTTTCGGCGGTTAGATCAGAAACAAATTATAGATTTTAAAAATATTGAAAACGAGCATAGCATTATTCTACTTATTACTGCCTTCAGACGGTCATGAAGTCTGAAAACTATAACAACTATTGAGTAATAAAGTTGAGATTCCGAACTAATGCCTCAAAGTGGTTGGTTGCAGTCAGCTCTGCTGTCTGTGGGCTTAAACGTTCAATTAACAGCAGGTGGTGAACTCGTTAAACTAGCTAATCCAATTAAAAAAATCAACATTTCTTACTGTTTAATCAAAATATTCAAAGTTTTTGACAACAGGTTATTTTTAATGAATTTTAATCTTTATAGCTGTTTCTATGTCACTATGATGTCGAATCTAGTGCTAAAGCTCCGAAACCAATGCAAAAACTATGCTACATTATGTATTTATGTATATTTAGTACATCAGAAAACTTCGGAAAAACATAATACTCATTATTAGTGGTCACTTTGAACATTTCCAGGGCCCTGTTTCAATGACAGTATGACGAATGGCCCGATTGTTCCATAGATAATACCAAACGCGACCACTGCCAGCTCGGTGTCCTGTCACCGTACAAAAACAAATAAGTCCTAATGATCGATCGGACCTCAGTTCGGGCTCAACGCAAAGGTTATCTCTCCGACTGTATCCGCACTTACCTGTTAGGAAATTGATAGCCTTAACAGTAGATTCTTTTGCGTATTACGTGGCAGTTTTGATAGATAGTTTGGAATTCAACCATTAGGTAACATTTACGTTTAAGCAATATAATTTCGTAAAATGTATATGTTATTTTATTTTCAATTGATTCCATTATAATTTTAACAACGGCTCAATGTTTGATAATCACGGGTAAACCTTAACAAATAAAAATAAAAATTAACTGTTTTGGAAGTAATGCCGTTCTCGAAGCAACCGTTAATAATCTGAGCATGTGCCGGTTAAATATAGCAGTCATTGTTATGCACCGAATTAAGTCAGTGTGTCGATGCAAAAAGCTATTTGAATTATTTATAGTTGTGGTTACGAGTTAGTGCAACAATCCTACTAATAATAGATTCAAACGTTTCAGGAATTTAAAGTTTAACACACACTTATCCTACCACTATGTTGAGTAGTGGTCGAAATTCGATTATAATCAATTACATTCGATTATAATCGATTGCCGTATAGGCAAACGAGCATACCATCGTGTGGCCGAGTGGTGAGTGGTTACCATCACCCATGGACCTCAGCAATGCCTGGGGCAGAGCCAGGCTGCTGCTGCAGGCTTCAAGATTTATATTCATTTTCTGTATTCCTTTTTTAATGTCGTTATTAGTAAAAACTAACGTTCTATTGATTTTAAAAACACACTATTTTACGTTAGTCAAGTATAAATCAAAGCAAACCTAACCTACCTTGGAATAAACAAACAACATTCATCAAATTGTAAACTTAATAAGGAGGCAAGTTCTTTAGCTCGGAAATTCATATTGGTGTTTGTATTTGGCATAATTGAAATAAACGATACAATTAATTATTAATACCAAGTATAAGCGTAGGTGTCGCCATTAATTATTGACAGTAAAGTTTAGATTTAGTTTTAGGTAATAATATTAAAACGGGTTCTTTTCGGTCAAAGCGTTCTTTACTGTACACAAAAACAGAATCATTTTGTGACATTAAAAAAATATACTACCACGAGTAGTTTAATCAATAATTACATCATATAATCATTTCGACAGAAGTATGTACATCCATATTTTGGTGTTTGAAAAAAACTCTTCGTACTAGGGAAATTTTGTACAACCGTTGTTCTGGAATTACAAATTTGCACCAAACGAAATTATGTAATGTTTTCTTTTCTAGAATAAATGACACGACAAAGATAATATTTAAATAATACGAATAATAAACTTTGGCTACGAATAAATAATTAATTTATAATATTTTTAGTGGTGAAGAAACAAATAAACCTTGTTATTACAAGCCCGTCGAGTATCTGAGTTTATTAATAGTTACACACTGCTCATAAATTTTAGTATTGACAGTTTGTCAGATATGAATTGGTGTCAAATGACACGTGTGTGGTTTGTATCAAAGAGTTATAGGACATTACAATTTAAAATAGTATTAACAACATTCCAACCAATTTTGTTGGTCTGGCGAATTGTTCAAGATCACTACTGTATCTTATTGTATTGGTTTATAACTGTATTCTAAAATATGATTGGTGTTATATAATTTGATACGCAAAATGGTCTTATAC
>ASCI01018181.1:0-13687 GCA_002197625.1 Bombyx huttoni
ATATAAGTTGTAAGGTCTGAGTATAGTTATAACGGCTGCCCCACCCTTCAAACCGCATTACTACTTCATGGTAGAAAGAGGTAGGATGGTGGTAGCTACCCGTGTGGACTCACAAGAGGTCCTACCACCAGGGAAAGCATCGCTAATCCAACCACCGTACCGTTTTCATCTACATTTTCTACAAATTATTTTGTTACTCCGGCAGAACGTACGAACGATTCATTAAAACTTTGTTTAATACGTGGCTTAATATGTTCATTTCCAGGAAATGAAATAGGCTATGCATTGCGGTTCGAGAAGTTTAATCAATTTACGGATCCAAATTATCTACTTAGCATTATATTATAGCCGTTTATTAGAATTTGTTTTAAGTAGATGCCCAGGTTTTCACAATAGCTTACTGCCGATTCTGTAAGACATATAGCTGTTATTATCTCTAACTTTGATAGTACTTATTGTATTTAATTTTAATCTCTTGGATGGCGGTTAGCGACCGTATTTACAGTTTTTGTCTTTAAATTCCAGTTACCACTTATTGACCGGAGGAACGGTGATCGTCTCTTGAAGAACATTAAAAAAAATGTTACATTGTGAAACACGTAATGTTATGTCAAATTCTTCTTCTTCTTCTTCTTTCCTCACCTTATCCCACTGGGTGGGGTTGGCACAGCAAATTTTTCTTTTCCATTCTCTTCTATCAGCCGTCATCTCAACACTCATTCCTCTCTCCCTCATATCGGCATTCACACACTCCATCTATGTCTTTTTCGGTCGACTTCTTCTTCCTCTACCTTGCACTACCATTTCCACCCATCTCCTAGTCAAATGCATTTTCTCTCCACGCATTACATGTTCATACCACGCCAACTGTCCGCTCTTATGTCCAATTAAGTGAATGAATAGAATTAGCCCACTAAGTTTCGCGCAGGATCTTCTTAGTGGGTCGCGTTTCCTACCCGGTGGTAAATTCTGCGAAGCACGACTCTTGCTAGGGTTCGTGTTAGCATATCGTCAGGTTTGAGCCCTGTGAGCTCGTCTACTAACCTTGTGAATCTAGAATAACCCCTCGAGGTTACTAGATATAAAAAAAATAGTAATAGAATACAAACATAGTATATTATACACATAATACATACTACTAATTCATACACATAATATCTTAATCTAGTCGCTTATGATTTCATACAGCTTTCATCACAGTTGTAGGTTACTTTAGAACGTTCAATTAAATGCCTTATTGATGAAAAACGGAAAATAATAACCCGATATTTCGTTTCGCAAAAATAATATCGATATGTATGAATGAAATAACGAGGAGTTGTTAACGTCATCCCCGGTTTCACAATAGCGATAAGTGGTGTGCGCTTCGCAGTTTCAAGCATTCCAAGTTTTTCAAGTGCAATACTGTTCTTTTAAAGTCTACAAATACATTCGATTGTTTCAATTTTGAAATACCTCTTCTGATATTGCTAATGATGCCAATGCTTCACTCAGTTTTTCAGTTTCCTCAATTTATGCAAAATGGTGAAACGAATGCCGTATAAAGCATCGCTCGAATGTTTAAAAGAAAACAAATGTGATTCCGATATTCGGATATTCGCGTCGGCTATAGCGACTCGAATTTGCCAGTAAGTTCCGTCGTCACTGTTCACTGTTAAATTCAATTCTCGTCACTCAATCCAGGCGTCCGTCATATGGATGTATGATATTCGTACGAGTATACTAAACGCCTGACGCGGCAAATAATACACACGATTTGAAACGAGCTGTAATTCTTGAAATCGTTCTAGAAAAGTATTGTGCTTACATTTCTTTACTATGAATACTCAACAGGCATATTCAATTATATGCTTTTAATTATTCTTTTAAATATCATCGGTACTTCTCGTAAACTGTACGTTACAGTTTTGTGTTTTTGTCGTCCAAGGTATTTTTTTTGTATAAAAAATGAAATTGATCCGTATAAAATACGATACGTATATTATCGAATTCGAGTCTTCTGGAGAAAAATAGATAGTTGAATTTTGTGAAAATAGAACGAATAGAAAGAACAAAAACGAACGTAACACACTTTTAACTTTTAACATTATTATATCCTAAATTCTTAGCGGTTGGGCAAACGATCATTCAACACCCCGATACTTAAGTTCCTTTGTGTTATTTCTGTAGAAGAAGAATCTGTCTGTTTATCTTGTCGGTAGCTGTCTCTTTGAAAAGTATTCTTAGTAATAACGTTTTAGAATTGTTCCTTTCTTTCGATCTGTACTTATGATCACAATTTTTGTAATTTAATCTAAATATTTAAATTTTAAATTGAACGCTCCGTAAGCTAGCCCGGTCAACTGCTGTGATAAATGATGATCGATGAATTTAATGAATAAACCTACATACTCGTATAGTAATGATTGATGAGAGAGTGTATAAAATATGACGTGAAAGATGCATTTTTGTTAATTGCCGCGAGTTTCGTATTCATGTAACGTGCAGCTGGTATCAGGAAACACAATTAACGTTTTTCGTTTATTTCTTTTGCTAATATGGGTGGATGACCTCACAGTCCAACTGGTGTTAAGTGGTTACTAGAGCCCATGGACATCCACAACGTAAATGCGCCACCTACCCTGAGATTTAAGTTGTAAAGTCTCAGTATAGTTACAAAGTCTGCCCCGCCCTTCAAACCGAAACGTTACGTTACGTTACGTTACGTTATTACTGCTTCACGGCAGAGTGATGGTACCTACCCGTGCGAACTCACAAGTGTTCCTACCACTAGTGATTACGCAGATTATAATTTTGCGGGTTTGATTTTTATTACACGATTTTATCCCTTCACCGATGGACTTCCATCGTGAACATTTGCTAAGTACGTATTTCATTAGGAAAATAGGATTTCATCTTTGTTGCTTCATTGTATGGAATATTTTAAGTTTCATTCCTATGTTATTATAAAATTTAACGAATAATTATCTCAACACCGGTTCTGTCTATGAATTCAAAATCATTTAAACTAATTTGATTGTTGAGACGGTGGTGTTTTTGTGTCTATGTCCTAATTTGTACACCGCTTGTAATTCGTTTCCAAACGCTTCTTCCCCACCTGATGGTTGTTTGGAAGAAATAGCTTTTAGCAATAAGACTGCCAATTGTATTTTTTCTTTATTTGTATTTAATGTTTCTCTTTGTTTATTTTGATTTGGTGTACAATAAAGAATACTCTCCCTCTCTCTCTCTAATCCTAAATATTGGAGGATTAAATCGTTTAATTAAAGAAAGAAATTAATTTATTAGGCAGTTTATCAGTTATTCAGTGCTTCGAAAAGGCCACATTTCAGTAATAAAACTAATCGTATATCAAATAACACTTCGTAACATACTCATAGGACTATAATTGTAGGGCATGTCAAATAAATTATCAAGAACAGTATACTCCGAGACTATGTGTGCATGCGGTCTTAAAGTTTAGATACATGTTTGTGTTTTAAACTATTATCATGATTAATTATAAATTTCAACACATTATGTAGATACAGCTTAAGTTGATAGAAAGTTAGACGGCAACTCCGGAACGAGCTGCGCGAACTAAACCAAGCTATTAAGTGAGCATACAATTAGGAAGTTCTGCTTTACATTGCTCCCATTCATATAAATCGAAATGTTTCAGTGTTTTGATTATTCTCTGTAAAAATATATACTAATATATTATAATATTAATACAACAAATGATGTATTTTTAAAACTTTAAGAGGAGTTCAGTGATATACACACGTGCTGTAGAATTATTTATATATTAATATGTGAAGCAAAGACGCTTCGTAAACATATAAAACATTATGTTCATTAATTAATAATACATAAATTATTGATTTAGGACGGATATTATTTTGTTTTTTGCATTGATGGGTTGACGAGCCACTTGGTGGGAATTGGATACTGGAGCCCATAGACATCTACAACGTAAATGCGCCACCAACTTGAGCTATAAGGTTAGTCAGTATAGTTACAACGTCAGTATAGTTACAACGGCTGCCCCACGCGTCAAACCGAAACGCATTACTGCTTCACGGTAAAAATAGTCAGGGTGGTGGTACCTACCCGAGCGGACTCACAAGAGGTCCTATCACCAGTCAAAAATAAGGAAAATAAAAAAAAACGGTTGAGATCTCGCACATATCCCATCCCACCTGTGTATAATTAATTAGCAACGATACAAAAAAAACATCTGGACAGAAATTTGATAACTAAGATTTGTGTTTATGAAATAGCATCACGTGCGATGTTAATGTTTACCTTTGGGATATCAACAATGGTATCATTTTCAAACCCGAACGTGATAAAATGCGGAATGCTTTATCTATTCGTATTAGCTTAGACTTTCTCTCGTAACAATAATATGATTAAATGCTATGTGCGCAGTCGGCATATTGTGTACGGACAGAGTAGTCTGTAAAGCAGTATCTATTGACACAATGTTCTATATCAAATGTCGTAAATAGAAGTGTTCACTTCAAAAGACGCAATGCGGCATGATTACATTACAATATAAGCGTCTTTTCGGGAATGCCTTCATTTTCATAACAAAAAAAAACAATAATTTAAGCACTATACTTCTAAAACCACGTAGCCCGTTCAGTCATTTGAAACAATTGCTCCCTGTGGTTTAATTCTCAAAATGTGCTAATGAGAAAGATGTTAAAATTTAATGGTATCTAATCCTACTCTCGATATCACATTTCATGACGCTCTATGACGTCAGAGACTAAACAGACAAAGAGTTCGCGAGAATTGGATGCAGAAGGATGATCACGGCCCTCGACAGTCAGGATTACTATGCCTCTCCACTTCTATTAAGTGAACAATGATTCTCTTAATAAATTTTCGTGGGAAAATTAGGAAATTTTGATTGATAGGAATATAATATTATATGTTTTTTCGACGTTAAATCTCTAATTAAAATAAAATACTATGCCACCTCTCCACTTCTATTAAGTGAACAATGATTCTCTTAATAAATTTTCGTGGGA
Source organism: Bombyx huttoni (assembly GCA_002197625.1). Taxonomy (NCBI): domain Eukaryota; kingdom Metazoa; phylum Arthropoda; class Insecta; order Lepidoptera; family Bombycidae; genus Bombyx; species Bombyx huttoni. Next base: position 5,022 of record ASCI01018181.1, read on the forward strand.
AAATTAGGAAATTTTGAATGATAGGAATATAATATTATATGTTTTTTCGACGTTAAATCTCTAATTAAAATAAATGGTTAATATAAAATAATGCATATATGTGCTCGTCTTTAAAATAAATACATATGCGAATACCCGAAGCCCTCTTTGCGAGTCGAGCGATTGGAAACCTCTATTCTGCGAATACGATTTGAACTAATTTCATTTTTATACATACATATATGATGTCAGTTAGTTCATTAAAACGTTTTTTATATTTTAACAATAAATATTTTTATATTTGAACAATCTCTTGTTAGTTCTGGTAAGTCTTTTATTGGCAGGTTAATGATTACTGTTCTATAGACGCGATAAGCGCTCCATTACTGTTTCGAATCCGCGAAACTCAAAGGAACCAAACCACCCAGACTCGTGTTTGTTTTTATAAACAACGAACTGTAACTGTTGTTTGAACTTTTCCGTTTACATGACGAAAAACAAAACAAGCAAACGCATGGGAGTTCCTGAAAGTTTCGTGTGTTTTATTCTGCGTGTTTTTGAATAATCCGTTGGTAAAACGACTACGCCGACGTCGGGCACTTTGAACACGGAACTGTCGCTTTCCCGCCGATTATGTTCACGGCGTAACCTCCAAACCGCAAACCCAGTATTGTTTTTCGTGTCTATTAACCAAAACTACATATAATGAACATGCTGCTATTTTGGTTTTGCGTGACATTAATGTGTGACGTGAAATTTGAATTAAAAGTAGGCAGGATTTCAGCGATTGCCACCTAACCACATAACGTTAATGGACTTGCATACTGACCAGCATATTAAATAGAAATGCAACAGCACGAATAAGGTAATTCAATTGTTTCGCTTTCATATTCAATCGAGTTAAGACTTTATAACATTTTTGGTATAGCTTTTTTATTTAACTTTTATCTAAGAGCAAAAAACGAAGTCAGTGGATTTCAGTGTATTTACGAAATTTAAGGCGGTCTGAACGATTGATATACAAAAATAAATTGTGGATGTAAAATCAACCATTCATTAGAAAAATCAAACTTTTAATGTATTAAGTACTGATGTTCTTTAATAATGGTTGATATTATTTTTTGTAAATGTAATGTATTTATATTATTCTGTAAATTCTTGCCAAATTACATTTATTAGTTTGTACTGTAATTGGCACAAGGCACGAGCTGCCTTTTGAGGTCAGGTGTGAAAGTTTAAAAACTGCAGCATACGGTTGGGCGGAATAATGCCTTGAGTCTTGGAGACGGAGATGTCCGCTGCTTGAGCTCCACACAAGAAAGACAGTGTCGTCTCCTCGTCGCTCGTCGCACCCACATCACTGCTGAGTATCTGACGTCTATATGCATATATGAAATAACCAGAGACATATTCAAAGGGGCTCCCAGACGGTGGGCCTTATTAAAAACAGTAAAGCTGCCTTTTCACCAATAAAAACCCGCTTGCGTTCGGCAGCGACCCGCGCTACGCAGGGTAAGACATCGATTGTAGCAAAAAAAAACGATGTTTTAAAATTAACTCCTACGAGTGCTACGAGACGGAAAATTCTTTCTACGAGAGCTCTCAACGATATCGACATAAAAGGGAATCGATTCAACTAGTTTTAAACGGTCTTTGCCGGTACCTATTTTAAATTTAACATTCAACGTCTTATTTCCGCTGGGAAAATGGCTTATTGCTGTTTAGAATTTTAAAAACTTTTCATTTAAATTAATAAATGATAAAGAGATTTATGTTTAAAATTATTAAAAAAAAAATACATTAAACACTATGAACACACACACCGAAATTCTAGTTTAATTTTTAAGTGTATTTGGTAAACAGGCATAGATGAGATGTTTCATTCAGTACGTACCTACCGAAGTTAACTCTATTATAACACGTACTAATGAAATAATGAATGAAATAAGTACTTAACAAATGTTCACGATTAACTTCCACGGTGAAGGCATAACACTGCGTAATGAAAATCAAACCCGCAAAATTATAATATGCATAATTACTGGAGGTAGGTTCTCCTGTGAGTCCGCTCGGGTAACCTCCACCCTATTTCTGCCCTGAAGCAGTAATACTTTTCGGCTTGAAGTGTGGGGCAGCCGTTCTAACTATACTATGCTACTAGAACTTGTATCTCTAGGTGAGTGGCGCATATACCTTGTAGATATCCATGGATTCCAGTAACCACTTAAAATCAGGTGGGTTCTGAGCTCGTCCGCCTATGTAAGAAATAAAAAAAGAATAATAAATACGAAATCCTACTAAACCAATTTAAACTTCTCTCAAACAAATTTCAAGGTGGTACCTATTTCAACCTTTATTATTGAACTTATTATAATAACGTATATGAATAACGTACAAACACTATAAAACCAAAAAGTCCCTTTCATTCAACGAGCAGGATGCAAATCCTTTAAGTCTCTCTTTCATTGCGTCCGCTTTGTACGGGGCAGATTATCGCTCGTCCGTAACACCGAGGTACGCTTTTAAAGTTTTGCTTTCATAGTTTTTAATTCATTTCTAATAAAATATTCAGATATATAGTTTGAAAAACAAACAATAATAATTATCAAACTATTTCGGAATACGTATATAACTTTTCAGAATGATTTGCTTTATTCACAAATAAAGATGCAATTATAGAAAGCTAAAAAAACGTCGTCGTCGTGGCCTAAAGGATAAGACGCGCGGTGCATTCGTAGCAGTGATTCGGTATTCAGCGGTATTTGAATCCCGCAGGCGAGTACCAATTTTTCCAATGAAATACGTATTCAACAGATGTTCTCGAATGACTTTCACGGTGAAGGAATAACATAATGTAATAAAAATAAAACCCGCAAAAATTATAATTTGGGTTATTACTGGTGGTAGGACCTCTTGTGAGTCTGTACGGTTAGGTACCACCACCTTGCCTATTTCTACCGTGAAGCGGTAATGCGTTTTAGTTTGAAGAGTGCCGCAGCCGTTGTAACTATACTAAGATCTCACAATTCATATCTCAAGGTGGGTGGCGCATTTAAGTTGTAGATATCTATGGGCTCCAGTAAGCACTTAACATCATGTGGGCTGGCTACCCATTTATCCGATAAACAAAAAAACCTAGTCATTGATAGCCATAGTATTATTACCAGGTAATAAATACTACGCAGATAAAAACGTATGTAAAGTTAGGAGTGGCCGCAAATAGAACGTCCATGCCAACCACAATCGACTAACTTCGAAATAGACATTCCAAAAATATTCCTAAGCATATACCGACGATTAAATTTGAAGAAAACTCAATACACTGTGTTTCTCGACGGATCTTCTCAGTGGCTCACGATTTCGATCCGTTGGTAGATTCTGTGAAGTACTTTCTCTTGCTAGGGATAATGTTAGAAAATTCTCTCAGATTAAACTGGTGAGAACCCGCCCGCGGGAACCTGGAAAACCTCTTAGGCAACTGGCGAATGGGTAGTGAAAAATTAAAGAGGACAACCTAACAATACGAATAAATGCCATCAAGATTTGTAAAAGAGTTTCTGTTTAAAACGTAGATTTAGTTGAAGTACCTATAAGTACATCAATGTAGGTACGAGTAACACCAAGTCGATTGGGTATAAAGATATCTACCAAGGTAAGCCACAAACAAATTGACAGGATTTAAGCACTTCTCCTATAACTAGACAGTAGTTAGTTATAGCGATGTAATACTTCTAAAAATCTAATAGCCTTTAGTCAGTCAGTGACATCCGGAGATATCTTACTGAATAAGATGTAACCAATAAAGATTTCACTAACAGCTTATTTAAGGTGTGCAAGGTGGGTGGGCCATTTACGTTGTAGATTTCTATGGGTTCCAGTAGACACTTAATACTAGATGAGCCGCGAGCTCATTCAGGCATGAGAACAATAATAAAAATAAAAAATATATACGTAACACGTACGCGTAAACTGGTAAATATGTTCGATGTTATGCATTTTAGTTTTCAAACCGATATTCAATAATATTAACGAATTCTAGAATGTTATTCGTTTTTTTCACACGAAATCTTCTCATAAATATTCGTAAAAGTAAAAAGTATCTATTTACAGAAGCAACTTGCTAGTCGTTAGGCTTCACAAAATCAATATGTTTTTTTTTGTACAAATACACCAACCTCGTTCAACGCTGCACTGAAAATTTTGCTCCGTACAAAAACCGAGTATTCTTTTTACTCACAGAGTTTCAGCATTTAGTGTTTGATTTTATCAATTTCATTGCTTTTTAGTTGTTACAATCAGCAATAAATCAAATAACTGTTAGCTTCTTATAACTTATAAAGGCAGTAAATATAACTTTAATAAGCTGGTTACAAACATTTGACATTTCGTAAATGTACATATAAATTTATCCAGATATTGTTTAAATTTTCTAGTTCAAAATCCACATAAAATTCCTGTTCATTATTCATATTCGGACACGATAATTCGTTCAAACTTTAACTGATACTTTAATGCAATTACGTAACGATTGTGTAGCGAGAACGATTCTGGCTAAGTTGCCTTCCAGTTTACTAACTTCATCACATAAAGTTGCGTCCTTTGTATTCAGTGAAGCTACAAAGTATGCATACCAGAACAGTGTTAGCATAAGAAACTTTTCTAAATAACAACACATTATACTATTTTCTACGGTTTTCGCAAAATCGTGCACACAATTAGAAGTACTTTTACGATTTAATATCGCGTTATTATTGTCATTACATTATTTCTGATGTTTCAAATACTGCGTTTTCTTGGTCACATATGAGTGATTAGTTTTATAAGCAACATTTGTGTAATTTATATTGACCTCGCAGTGTTATAGAAAAACAATAAAAGGCATAAGCAATTTGTAGTGTCTTTAGATTTAATAAGAGAATAGAAATTAGTGCTCTAAAAAAATAATTCTACAAAATTTCTTCTCCGCTTAAAAAGAATATTACATTTTACGCATTTAAATGCAGTAGACAGCCGAAGTAAATGAATAGTTTGTGTTCTTTTTAAGTGGTCTACAGAGTTGGGCTGTCGTTTCCAATACGTGATCTTCATTTACAATACCTACTTTAGTATTTTCATAATACATAATGGAAATCAAAACCTCATCCTAATATTCCCAGTATTCGCGATGAAACTGTTCAGAAGTACTTTTTTTAATTTAATTTTTTTCCCACAGCATAAAATAGCTAGTTCCCCGGATATGTGGGAGTTGAGCTTAGGTTCAGTGTTGAGTTTAGTGAGCTAAACTCCTGCCGCTCTCAGCCGGCGTCCTAACCCGGACCAGACCAGAGCCCAGACGGAGTTATTGAGATAGCAGGACGGGGTTTCCGCAGAGCATGTTACACCCGTTCCGCCGTCCTACAGACGTCGGACCGGCGGCCGGCAGTTTCATGACTGCCAGTTCCCTCGGTCGATGGGCCGGGAGCCCTCACTGATGATACCGCGCTATACCTTCCCCCTGAGCGTTGAAGCGACGCGATATACTATCACTCGACTTCCTATTATGGGCGGTGTGTAGAGCACACCGCCCCACGCCCGGGCGCCTCTCCGCATAAAGCGGGTGGAGCGTAAAGCTCTTCGGGGGCTGCGTTACAGATGGAACTCCGGTCCCAACCCCCTGCTCAACGGCGGCGGATTTCTGCGTAGTGGTGAGAGCCTTACTTCACCCGCCCCGCCTCCTCATAGTCGCCTCAGTTCCTATCTGGGACAGGTACTTTCCAAAGCATCCGTGCCCGGTCAGCACCTGCACCAGACGAAAGGTGAGGCGTCCTGCGCCATGAGTCTTCAAAGACCGGGAAAATTGCCTCGACGATCCGTAGAACCCATGTGGGGATGGCCAACCGCCTAGACCATGACTCGAGCACTGATCGCCGAAAATAAATCCTCCTCACCCACAGCTCACTTTTGGGGAGACGCACCACACCTAGAGCACGGAGCTCGCTGCGCCACTGATAATCAGCAGCGAGCAACTCCACCTCCAGCTCCGATGCCAGTATCCTCGCTAACACAAACGCCACCTCATAAGAGATGGTGCGATATCCACGGATGACCGTGATGGCTACGGTGCCTGCAGCCAGTGCAAGAATCAAGCCATAGCGGCTTAGTTGCGTGGCTATAGAGGCGCACCATATAGGGGCCATCAATCGCACCTCCCCCACGTGGAGGCGGCGCACAATCTGATCTGGCCCCCCGATATTCGGGAGCAGTCGCCTAAAGAACCGGCCATCGTCATCAATCGGAAAGCCAGTCCGCAAAGTGAGCCTGACAATCCCAGCGGCTGTCTAACACGAGGCCGAGGTACCTCAACTGCACCCCGACCCCTATCCGGACGCCTCCAACCACGATGTGGGCGTCAACATGTGGTACCCTCCGTGGTCCGTGAAACCACAAGGCCTCGAATTTACTGAGCGCCAAACCGAGGCTCAGTAGCTTTATCCTCCCAACGACGAGGGCCACTCCGTTCAGAAGTACTAGTACTTTTTAGGCATTTTTTTTTCAATAATAATCTCTCACTAAAATATATTTATTTGCGAAAAAAAGAGAGAGATTTCGTGTGTGTAAAACTTCTACAAGCGTTTTCTCTTTAAATGGTTTTTTACTTTGAATGTTGATATCAAAATTATCCAAGTCAAAGCTTAGACTACTTAGACTATAGATGATTCCTTATATTTCCATCAAAGATTTGTTTTCTTTGATCTTCTATTATATTTCCTGAAGTTTTGACGTAATTTCACAATTAATATAAATATTCGAGAAACATCTTCGCCCTTGTTTCATTATTATTTGCTTTCCTTAAGACCTCGATCAGCGATATCATTTCAAACAAAAATAGCTTATTTGGCCTGGTTCGTATTTTTTTAAGATATCAACTAATATTTTCTTTCCCTTATTTTCCTTGAGCTGTAATTAAACCAAAACTCATCTGCTATTTAAAACAGCTTACGTGGGAGTAATCTATTACTCTTCGCACTTATATAATATTTTGTCTTGAACTAAAATAATTAAATGCGACATAGATCACAGTCCTGTAATCCATATTTAGAAGCAACTTTGATTATGGTTCCCATGTTTTGGAGCCACGTAATAACATTAGATTCTCCAAATTTTCAAAATTATAATTACTCGCTCATAGAATAGATCACAGTCCTGTAATCCATATTTAGAAGCAACTTTGATTATGGTTCCCATGTTTAGGAGCCACGTAATAACATTAGATTCTCCAAATTTTCAAAATTATAATTACTCGCTCTTTCTGTTCCCTTAAATCTAGCTTGTATTTCGTTGCACTACTTTTTCAATATTGGGATACATAAAGGCTCTCTAAGAGCAAAAAGATTACAAAACATAGTCCAATTGCAATGGCTTGATGATTATCTCATATTCACATAATAATATGCATCTAAACGGTCCCAAAACGGCTTTATGAGTGTTGCGGTGTGGATTCTCTCCGAACTCTGTTGTAACTGTTACTCTCTTGAAATCAGTTCCTTTTATTAAAACTCGCGTTCTAAATAATTCAATATTTATTCAGACTCCTTAAGCTGTCTTCATGACAATTAAATTTTCATTGCCTACAAAAGTCAATTTTGAAATTCTATTAATTATAGAAAGAAACTCTAGTTTCAATGTCAGTGCTCTTGACTTGATAATAATTTCGTCTAGTTCACGAGTTAGTTGGAATGAGTTTGCTGACCCTTGTGCCAAAGAGGCTGTTGTCATGGGCTGTAATAAGTTTAATAATTTCTTTCCTTCCGATTTACATTCCTTCGCAGTACCTTATATACTTCAAACTTGGAACGAAAACTGGCAGGTAGTTTCCCTTCAACCAAGCATAAAGGTAAGCATTATGGTATCTTGCAGACGCGCTTCTCTCTTAACTCTTGTTTTCCTCCCACCACCAACTCCCTAACAATTGTCTCAACTATTATCCGTCTTAGACTTAGCCATATTTTCTCCCCGATTGTTTTTTTACCAAAGTTAGAGTCCGAGACAATTCTCATGGTGAGTGTGGATTAGATGAGGGTACCCTGGGGCACATTTTCTTCGGCTGATCCAATATTGTGCCCTTTTTGTGATATCCTTCCAAAAGACCACCCCCGGCCTATTAATATTAAATTCCTATTGAATTCAGTATATTTTGTTTTAATATTTTCTACTAATAATATTTATCCTTAAAATACTTTATAATTTAACATTTTTAAGACAAAATGCCACTGAATAATAGCCACAATATTGTTTCTCGAATCCGTTTGTCCTCTATAAATCCGGACGCTCATTATTTGAATGGATATACGCCACTAACGACTCTTAATAAAGAAATATTATACTGAATATTGGTCGGATAATTCACCGTCATTCAACACCACAACGCTTAAACGATATGAGTGAGACTTTCGATTAATTTTAAGCGCAACTTGTGAAATATTGATTCACAAATTTACTGCTATACCACTTTAATAAACAAATTGATGGAAATAGATTTGCTCGTATTTTATACCAATTTGAAAATTCTGGGCAAGTGTTATCTTTACCCGATTAGAAGCCCACAGATGTTTTAATGATAATATTATAATCGTTTCTAGCCCTAGTGATCAAACATGAGTATTACTTGAGCAGCAAATTACTATTTAGAAAGATAGGATGGTCGGTAC
>KZ214369.1:1123-11532 GCA_002197625.1 Bombyx huttoni
AAAACAAATCACACAACTTCACTCCACGCGTTCCGGCCAAAAAGTCCCTCACAGGTCTTAAATAAGGAGTATTGCTAGCACTGACCCTAGCAACAGCAGAGCTCCGCAGAATCTACCACCGGACTGAAAACGCGACTCACTGAGAAGATCCGGCGGGCAACTCGGCTGTGTCTATGGTTTAGTTTACTAGTCCAGCCCTTCGTCACAAGCGGTGGAACGATGACCGGGGAACATCACTAAGAGCGGATACACCCAATCAATCAACTCACGCGGACTCGAAGATGCAAAACGTGTTGTAATTATCTTCTATGAATACTCCGTCTGCTCATTAGAAACACGTAGATATGAATATGAGTTAATAATACATTATATTGCTGAATCTTAACGAGCATTCGTGATTTTTGTTTACAAAGCAAACACTGTTTTATCTTGCACATATTTATGTGAGGAGTGTGACTCCGACACCGATATAACTAGTTACGTTTCGTTCAACTTTGTACATAATTTCAAGTAATAAATTAAAGAAGCAATAAATTAAACATTGATCAATAAATTGAATAAAAAATTAACGATTTTTAAAGCTTATTTAGTGTTGATAGGTGTCATTAATATAATTACTTGGTTATTGTTTTTTGCAAAGTCTATTGTACTCCAGTGTGGAAAATGGTGCCAACCCTTTCAGTGAATTTTTAAAAATAAAATATTATTTAAGGAACTGAAATCAAGACCCTTTTGCTTTAATCGCGTTGGATGTTATGTTATATAGATTAGTTTATCAAAACTTTGACTAGTGCATTTCACGTTTACTAATGGCATCTGTGCCAGAAGTCATCCTTGATTTACCGACAGGACTTTTTGGCGGTAACGCAAGGTGTGTAGTTGTGTGATTTGTTTTTTTTTCTCTATTTAGTGTTTTTTCAGGATTACATGTGTAATAACGGTGGTTTATTAACTGTTTGGTTTCTGTGAAAGTGCGAAAATATGGAAAAATGAAACAAAGCCGCCGGACGTGACTTTTCGGAACCCTAAAAAGTCTACAGAATAAGTAAATGACCACCATTTTACTGAGATTATATTTCATCTCATTTTATTTTACTTTCTACCATGTTTCATATTAATCAACTTCATTTAATTACACTTCATATTATCATTTTTCATTAAAATGGAGTTTTCATTAAAATTAAAATAAGATTTGACCCAATAAAGGTCTTAGTTACCAGGACATAAAATCCTTTAAAAAAACTATTTACCGACAACAAATAAATAGAGCTTCATCTCTATCGAAATTACAAACGAAAAAACAAAGCCATAAATCTTATCCTTACAAATTAAATTACTTAAGATCGCCTTTGTACTTCGCTGCTATAAAATTTAAGAATACATTTTAATAGCGTACAGTTTTGAAAATGTTTATTTCCGTGTTAATTAAAAGACATTTATATCATTAAGAAGACGGTCTTTTATTGCTTAGATGGGTGGACGAGATCACAGTCCACCTGGTGTTATGTTACTGGAGCCCATAGACATTACAACGTAAATGCGCCTGCGATTACGAGGCTTACTTCTAAGGTATAACAACGATAGGCGTTAACGAAGGCGATAACTTCTAAGGTTACAGTTACAACAGTTACAAGTTACAACGGCTGCAATTAAACCCATCAAACTGAAACGCAGTACTCTTTCACTGCAGAAATAGGCATGTTGGTGCTACCTATCCGTTCGGACTTACAAGAGGTCCTATCACCAGTAATTACGCGAACTATAATTTTTCGGGTTCAATTTTTATTACACGTTGTTACTCCTTCACCGTGGAAGTCAATCGTGAACGTTTGCTAACTACGTATTTCATTAGGAAAATTGATACTCGCCTGCGGGATTCGAACACCGCTGCATCGCTACGAATGCACCGGACGTCTTATCTTTTAGGCCACGACGACTTCAAGCACCGATCATCGTCCTTTCTGACTTTGTCGATGGTGATGACGAGATCGGCGAGCGAACTAACCCATAGACACGGTCTATTGAGTTTCACACCGGATCTTCTAAGTGGGTCGCGATTCGGATCCGGTGGTAGATTCAGCGAAGCACTGCTCTTGCTGGAGCTGGTCTTAGCAAACTCTCGTAAGTTAAGCCCGTGAGCTCATCTAAGCGTCCGTGAGAATTCGGATTACCGCCTTTCCTACCAGAGAGTAGCTAGGGACGATAATATCTTTTAGGCAACTGGCATTTTTCGCTGCGGCCATGACAAACAATGTTGAAACCTATTGTAATTACTTTCAGACCCGTCTGATAAACATTATCCATTTGCTCGTTTGCCTTATCATTCCTATCAGAGCGGTCGTGGTCGTCACTTAGTATCATAAATGTAGGTAGACCCTATGCGCCTCACGAGCAGTCGTAACTCCTCCCGGTCTGTGGTGAGTCTGGTACCCTCATTACATTAATCATTATACTTGACTGGTGGTAGGACCTCTTGTGAGTCCCCACGGGTAGGTACCACCATCCTGCCTATTTCTACCGTGAAGCAGTAATACGTTTCGGATTGAAGGCTGGGGCAGCCGTTATAACTATACTGAGACCATACAACTTATATCTCCAGGTGGGTGGCGCATTTACGTTGTAGATGTCTATGGGCTCCAGTAACCACTTAACATCAGGTGGGCTGTGAGCTCGTCCACTCATCTTTGCAATAAAATAATAATAATAATAATAACTATACTGAGACCTTGCAACTTAGATATCAAGATGTGTGACGCATTTACGTTGTAGATGTCTATGGGTTCGAGTAACCGCTTAGCATCAGATGGGCTGTGAGCTCGTCCACCTATCTATGCAATAAATAAAAAACTAAACAAAAACCATTTGGTAACCCGAAAATTTACCGTAAATTAAAGTTGGACAATCGACTTATTGTATTCGCATGGTATTATCCTGTAGTTATTTTAATTTGGGTATTTTTGAGAATGTTAAAAAAAAAAAATCCGTTCATTCGTTTAAATAGATGTTATAAAACGAATAAAGAACATTTTAACTCATCGCAACTTCTCGATGCATCATCGCGTCATAGTGTTAGCTCGTTTGATAGTTCTGACGTGAGCACAACCGTTATGAGTACTTTGAGTACAGTCGTGAACTGAAAGTGCAAGGTCGCTGTACATTTTTATCATTAAAACTGACAGCTCCGTATTCGTATTTCAATCGAAAATACAGACGTAACAGGATAACTAAGATGTAACACTGTTTTATTAACGACGAATGGAATTCCGATTTAGAAATAATTATATCGACAAATATCGGAAGGCGACAAATCAAACCGACTAAATTATAATTTGGGTAATTACTGGTGGTAGGACTTCTTGTGTGTCCGCACGAGTAGGTACCCTACCTATTTCTACCGTGAAGCAGTAAAGCGTTTCGGTTTGAAGGGTGGGGCAACCGTTGTAACAATACTGAGACCTTACAACTTATATCTCAAGGTGGGTGGCGCATTTACGTTGTCAATGTCTATGGGTTCCAGTAAGCACGCGCGAGCTCACAGCCCAACCGATGTTGATCGGTTGGGCTGTGAGCTCGTTCACCTATCTATGCAATAAAAAAACCTCTTTAAAATTTATTAGCAATATATACATATTATACAAGTTTTAACAATAACCTTCGTATCGTTAGTCTATTGAACAAATTACACACGCTCAGTGGAAGATTTTCCCTTTGCCGTACAACTCCAAAACTGCGATTACTCAATTGAAGAGGTTTCACAGCCCGTATTAAAAAATTAAGACGATAATGAATCAACGGAAGCTGTAAATAATTACGCAGCCTTCAATTTATAATGTGAAGATATGTTAAAGTAATTTTTGTTATTTATCTCCGATGAAGGAAGTCAGGAGACTTTTTTGCGGCTTAAGCTTCGAAATGTTTGTGCTCAAAGAGGTTTGTAAAACTAAAAAAAAACATATTACGTAATCGAAGACTGAGGATAGTTTATAAGAAAACCCTTGGCCTAGCATGTTATATCTGTGATGAAATTTTGACGCAAGGCAGTCAGAGATACAATAAATTTTGTCTTTGATAGGTTTTTTAATTGCTCTCTGTCAGCGTAGGAGTTTATGGACCACCCGTTGCTAATTACATCGGAGAAAAAAATCTGACGGTGGCAATCGGTGGCATATTAGTTGACAAAAATAAGCAAAATGGCGGTATCTACCCTTGTAGACCAACAATACCACTAGTAATTATGCAAGTTTCTTAATTAACCCATAGGTCGGACTAGCACACACGAATAACGATTATATATTATGTGCATAGTATTAAAATAAATTAAGGACCATTGTATCAGTAGGTATGCACACAGCTTATTACGAAATTTTCGAAAAATCATTACATATTTTTTTGTTTTTGGACATTGCCATTAGTAAAAAGCGATTTCGTGGACGCACTAAATGAACAATGTTCATGTTTTTAAATATTTCATTTAGAAGTTCGTTTAGTACTCTGTATTTAGTGTGAGTTTTGTAAAGTTTTCGATAGCGTACAACTTAACTAAAATTTGTGTGCAATCGGAACACGGAACGGACTCCGAGTGACAAAGTTAGTCAAACGTTTCAACTCGAAACTAATTTGAGTTAACTTTTACGTTATCGAGAACGTCAAAAAACTCGCACCGAGAACTCCGAGTTCTATACGATTTAAGCACACGGATATGGTGAGAACGTCAATAGTTTTTGTTAGAATTTATCCGTAAAGTCTGAAAGAAATACAACAAAAACAAGTTAATTTTAAATCGCGGCCCGTTGGATGTAATCTAATTAATTGCGCTTGGCGTTATTAACGCCGAGAATATCACCACGAACTGGTTAAATCCTGTTTTGGGACGCCATCGATTGCGAACATGCTTTATTTTTTTGATTTGCGAAGAATTTTGTAGTTTTTTTTAAATCATTCATACATAGGTACTAATTTTTTTTTTGGCGGCAAATCTATGTATACTTATATATAAAAATGAATCCGCCGTCAACAAATTGGATAATTCTTTTATTTTTGTATTTTATTTTTGCCATAGCAACGTCTGTATAAAAAACTATATGAAAAGACCGATGAATTAACTAAAGTTTTTTTTTAATTATAATATCGGTGACAAAGGCACATCAACGCTTAGACCTATTTAAAAAAATGACGTAGGAATTTAAGAACCCATAAAATATGGCGGTACGAAGTTCACCGGGTCAGCTAGTAGGTGCGTTATAAAATGCTACTTTCGCAAATAAACTTTATAATATAAAAATGGTGATTTTAGTATCTATGGTGATTAAGTCATTCTGGTTTGTTAATTTATTTTTAACAACTTTGGAATTTAGATTAGGTCGAACACAGATAACAAACGAATCAAGTCTATAACAAAAAAAATATACGTGTCAATTTATTGTTGTCTATTTAAACTAATACCATAATATGTAGGTACCTATATAAATTTACGAATAATATTTATGTTCATCTCCGTATGTATATGCATGTTAAGAAAACAAAAGTCATGGCTTCGTAAACACAAGCTTTCAGCTTTTAAGTGTTTATCAAATAAAATCAATGCTTAACATTGAATGATAACTTTTTGAAGTATTTATTTTATTTATTTAGTCGGATCCCAGGAAGCTTCGATCTTGTTACTTTGATTGGAGAGACTTGTACAGTGGAAGTCTTGCGAAAGAGAAGATGAGGAGTTATTGTCACATCACTAAATATCACTCATCACTATATATTTTATCAATATCAAAATTTGCCGATGGCAGTCCCTCTCGTGAGCCCACGCACGGGTAGATACCAGTGCCTATTTCTGCAGAGACGCAGTAATACGTTTTGATATAGCGGCATTTACGTTGTTGCTGTCTATAAGATCTGGTAACACTAGGTGGGCTGTGTGTTTGGCCACCCATCTAACCAATAAAAAAAATCATATTTAAGCTAATTACTCATTATCGAAATAAGTTAACCACGAAAGAATCTGTCTATGAAAGAAATTAATAAATATTCCACTCCGGTAGTCCCTGATCTAAATATTTCTACTCTACAGACCAATAAAGAAATCTTGTATCCGATTAACATATTTTAATTTTAAACAAGTTACATTAATAATGCGAGAATATATTTCTAACCTTACCATCAGCCATTTTCATAGATAATACACATTGACCGACCGCGACCTTAAATACTGGCAATAAAAAAAGTTGAACAAGTCTCGGTCATTTATTTTCTGCATTAAAATTTAAAAGTTTAACCCTTTATTGGATGGTGACGGAAATTTCAATCATAACATTTAGTTAACAAAAACCGATATCTACTCAAAACCCTTGCAAACGTGGAATTAATTTATTCCAGAATAAGAAAAATAATTGTTTTTTTTTAAGTTCTTTTATTTATAAAGAAAAAAGAAGAATAAATAAAGAACATATTTTTATTTATTTAATAAGAACATATATTCTTTATCAAAAAAATATAAAAAAACATGCCCACCCACCCTTCTTGGGTTAATAATGACAGATGTCATGATGTTTTTTTTGACACCAGACTTAAGATCATAATGCCAATGTAAGCCGAAAAGAGGTGTCTAGAGTATTAGAGCCAATCATGAGATTGGTGACGATCGTAATCCATTCCAATACTTCTGTTGGCGCTTGTGAAAGTGACGAACAAAGGGCGTAGTGGTATCAGCCAGCCTCCGACAATGTGACTGAACGATACACAGGGGTACCGTTCTGTGTCAAGTCAACTTTTCACAGATTATGACGAGAGGGTAGCCTACCTACATTTTTGTTGATTTTGTCGCATTCAAAGCTCCAAGATTTAAAACTAATACTAGAATATGAACTGAACCTTTATGCCAATAGCCACTCCGGATTTCGATCGGATTAAAATTAAACCGATGAGTTTACATTTTACGAATAACATAAATCTAGAAAGTGTGGATGCTGTACACAGTTTGATATAAAAAAAAAATATCTACGTAACTATGCAAATCGTGCTAATGAACTTAATACATTAAGAGGCTTAATACATTGATTAGAAATCATTTAATAAGAAGTGTTTAAAAAAAACACGTCTGCATGCATAGTTTAGAAATTTGCACTTAATTATTGAATATGTCTGAGGCTAATCTACATTAATTTGCCATTAAGTTACCCATGCATTTGTTATAAAGATTACAAAAAAAAAACAAACATTACAGATTATCAAAAAATAGTGTCTTTTAATGTAGTAAACCTTAACCCGTATTTTTATTCTTAACTGATTTGTTCCTCGTAATTTCGATTAACCATTGTTACTTTTATGTGTCGAAAGGATAATGCCTGATGTTACCCATCCATTGACGCGGTGGCGTATCATTTGTGTCTAGAATCGTACGACCAGACGTCGGACAGACTATATATATTCCGAATAGAAGCGAATAGAAGCGAATATATTCCGAACACAAGCGCCACAGAAAAAAAATTCTGATCTGTGTTTTTTTTTATTTTTCTTTTTGCATAGAATTATCCTAACGTAATTCTGTCTACATTGGCCACAAAGCAGTTTTCAAAGGATGAAACGATACAGTCCTTTAATCGATTAAACGTTTGACCTTGTGCTTCAAGTCGGGCATCAGCATTCTCCTTTTGATGTCAATTAGCTCCATAGCCACAAAGTCCAGATAGACCGTGGATTCGTTCACTCATCTACTGCAAAACACAAGGTCTTTTAGCTGAGCCGCTCAACCACGACGTTCAGCTCGCATGATGATCTTCGCAAGACCTCGACCGAAAATATACAATGAAACAAAGGAACCGATCCGATCATTCATTCCTGACACGATATTTTTATGAACGCGCGAAAAAAAATTAGTATCTCGGTAATAGTTTTAGTACATGTATTAGGCACATTTAGAAGCCGAGCAAGTTTTGAAGGCGTGCTCGAAGCGTCCTCAACTGAGTTGGAGTGGAGGAATATTTGAGGAAATGTCTAAAGATATGTAATAGCTTATACCTCGAGGTGGGTACCGATATTCACGTTGTGGATGTCTATAGCCCCCCGCTGATGATTGGACACAACGTGGGCCGTGAGTTTGTCCACCAGCGAGCTTGATCAAATAAAAAAATATTCACGGCAACAGTAGAATGACAATAATTTATATATTTACCCTTTTGGCTGTAGCAACGAAAATACTGTCAGTCAACTCGAATCCAAGCTGTATATACAACCTTAAATAATGTGTATAAATAAAATGATAAAAGATCGGCTATTCTGCGCGTATTACACAAAAACTACTAAAAATTTGGATAATTAATTTTATTTCTACTTAGACCTTTGGGCTTTTATAAAAAAATATCACAACCTTAGTTACTTAGATTAGAGATACATTATCTTTTGTGCAAATGGAAATAATATAGTATAGTATAGAAATAGTTATGGCAAATCAATTTAATTGAAAAAGTACGTTTCGATGCGTCTACTTGACCTCAACGCGTCTTGAATGTACTCAGTTATTTATCTTTTTAACTTTTGAAAATAAACACCTTCAAATTTAGATTCCTCTGTCTCTATTCCTGAGTCTATGGGCACCTGATTTGCATTAGTTCAAGTAGGCACTAAGTTCCTTTATCCATGGTTACAAATAATAAAAAAAAAAACTAATATTCAAACCACGGCTTCTGTCAGAATTGGCGCGAACAAACAGAGCACATCGCTTGTAATATTTTGACAAGTGTACATTTTAAAATGGTTTTCTCAGTTGGTCGAATACAATGCTAAATATCTATAATTTATTGATGACTAATTAATAATGTAGATTTATCGTTGATAAACTTACAAGGTTGGAACGTTGGAAAACTTTTTGGAAGTGAATTATGTGAATACGAAACTTGCGTACCTACTGTAAGATTGTAGTATGATTATTATAACATTAGGAACGCGTATCGAGCTGCACACAGTGAAAAGTTTCGTTGTCGACACGGACGTTTCTGGCCAAAAATCACGTATTAAACATTCTCATTTCATTTCTTTAAAATAAACATCAGTTCAATCTACCGAATGACATTTTGACTGACTCGGTGGTTTAGTAGTTAGCACCTTTGACTGTTGCGCCGATGTTCCTGGATTCGGTTGACACATCGGACGAACACTATGTATACACTAGTTTTCTAATCAAAGGTAAGTGCTGTGCGTGGGAGCCGAAAGCCAAATGATATCAATTTGATATCATTCCGCTTTGAAACTGTACGAAAACTCTTGAGTCCAGCCAAATTTCCCAAAAACAGTTCTTAGGCCTTTATGAACAACGATACGCTTATAAAAACGCGAGAATTTAAGCATGGCACAGAAAGGTCTGCTACCTAAGGTTCCTATTTCTTTCTTTTTCTATATAACCTATCCTATATACATTTCTTTATATCTTTAGTATACCCAGTTGTTACCCACCTTGAGATGTTAGCTGTAAGGTCTCAGTATAGTTACAACAGCTGCTCCACATTCGAACCGAAAGGCATTGCTGCTTCGCGGTCGAAATAAGCACGGTAGTGGTACCTACACGTGCAGGCGCACAATAGGTCCTACCACCAGTAAGTAAATCTAAACTTTACGAGCGATGGATTCAGTAACTTTTTTTCTTCATGAACCACTGTTGAAATTTGACCGGCACCTTCCTCTGCAATGCAATACATGGCAATGTACATAATAACACTATCGAAGGTCATCTCGTATAAATTTAGACACTTCAATCTGAATGGCTACTTGCTACAGCACTAAGGACGAGATTTCTGACGTACGTAAGCGATTGATTAATATTTCGTGTTACCAAGCCCGATTCCGACGGGATTCAAGGCGATCGTGATTAAATATAAATTGCACATTGAAAATTATTTGTAGGTTGCACGGTCGTTTGTGTATTACGTTAATTATCTGTATCGATACGATCATAATGTTGGAAATCGATTTTTTTTGTTTGTTTTGCGGTTTCGGTTCGTGTTAGCACTGCGGTCGTATGTATTCGGTTGACAAATAAAGCGGTCGGATTTTATTGTCCGGCAGACGGGCAGTCGCCTTTTGGACGAAGGTCGGCGATGGGCGCTTGTCGGTATCGATACGACAATAGAAATTGAAGCCATCTCTAAGTCAACTCTTATTTAAATATTCCAGGACTTTTTGGCGGGAACGCGAGAAATGAAGTTGTGTGCTTTGTTTTGTTTTGTCTATCTAGTGTTTTTTTCGGGATTAAATGCGTAGTAGCGGTGGTTTTTAACTGTTTAGTTTATGTGAAAGTGCACAAATATGGGAAAATGAAACGAAGCCGCTGGACGTAACTTCTCGGGATCCTTCAATAAGTCCTGTACGGGCAAGCGCGCACATAATGCATACGGATGCATTTTTTCCCTTTTTTGGTCCTTCGA
>ASCI01018879.1:0-13142 GCA_002197625.1 Bombyx huttoni
GAAGGCTCGGTAACGTCAGCCGTCTCGGTACAGCGGTCCGTGGACAGACCGCCCATCGTTTTTTGGGCCTATCTCCAAGCGAAGAAGTGACTTCATAGAGTACCTTGTTGTTCAGGGAAAAATAGAAGGCCAAGGCACCACATCATGTGGAAGGTTGCTTATGCGATAGACCGACCATGTTAAGTCAGCACTTGGTAGTTATTCCCATGATAGCATCTGGTTCACCACAAGTCGGGAGGAGGGGCGATTGGTCCTGAGACGCATAGTATCTACTCACAGCAATGATACTGAATGACCACCGCGACTACTCTGAAAAGAGTGATACGACAAAAGAGAACTAGTAATATCACAAGGTAGATATGTAACTACTACATTGCACTGCCTTTTTTTTCGGACCATCTTATGTTGGACTTCGTGCCTCCATTAAATAAGAGGCAAGAGGGACGCGAACCGAAATTCACTCCCTCCCCGAATGCGTTATAGGAGACTAGGCTTTGAGAAAGGCGCACCAGGCTGAGGGCTCACTCGACCCCGTCAAACGACTGCCGACTAAACCCCAACGAGCTCCTTCGTTCCGGCATAGAGGGAACCCACGGTACCGCAAAATGCGCCCCGCGGGCCCTCCATACCGGCTCCCAGCCAGACGACCGGTGGGATCATCGTCGGCTATTTCTGACCGCGACAAACGTCACTGGTGAGGTGCGTGCTGAAGCCACAGCGCACTATACCGTCACCACCACTACTTGACCTGCGCGCCGAGCATTAGGCACCCTCGCGCCCGACGCCGACGGTCCCTACAGGAGCTGGGTGGGGCCTCTCGGCCTCGCCGCACACCCCGCCTCTTCCTCCTCATTGCGACGGCGTTCGGGTCGCACTCTCGCTTTCGCGGAGCGTCATAACGATGCCCGCATAGTCGACCACCGCCCTCCAGCAATTCTCGTCCTCGACCATGCGGGCCACCACTGCCGGTCAAACTTCCAGGAGTGATCCAACAAGAGGCCCAAATATTTTAAGTGTGGCTGGACCGCAATTCCTGTCCCCCCACAATGATGTTCGAGCCAGAAGGAGGCCCCTTCAGAACCGGGTGGAAACACACAGCCTCAGATTTGTGCAGCGCGACCTCCAGGCCGAGCCTCCTTATTCTGGCCACGACTGATGCCACCGCAGCTGCAGCCAGAACCGACGCCGAACGATAATCGTCTCCGCGGGCCGTCGCAAGGTCAACTTAGCCTAACTCAAAACTACGTACCAAACCGTCTTTTGATCAAAATTAGAAACTAAAAAGTAATTTAAAATATTTCAAAAAAAACGGTTTCGAGTGTAAAACACTTCAATTAAACTCACTAAAAAAGAGAAGTAAAACAATTTAAATTTTTGGATAATGAATAGAAAATGTGAATTTTGAAGTCAATGCCAGACGAGAATTTCTCTGTCAATTACTCGAAGATAAATACTAATTTCTTGAGTTTAGCATGACAGCAATAACACCGAGTAACGAAATAATATTTTATATACATATATTTAAACACAAGAGTTTACTGAGCACCTGGTTTTATCAATACCGCGTAAACACGCGAACGCTGTCGGCGTCGCTCAAAACACGTCATCTCGGATCCACTCGATTCAATTACGGTGCTTTTAGGTCCCCCGCGACTGGGTATCCCTAAATGGATTCCCCAGCATTAAAAAAAAAAGGTCCCCCTTGCACCGGTCACGGTTCTCGCCAAGCCCGTCGCTTGAGACAAAGGGCCCAGCGTGCAAATTAACCCTTAGACACACCCCATTGAGTTTTTCGCCGGATCTTCTCAGTGGGTCGCGTTTCCGATCCGGTAGTAAATTCTGCGAAGCACGACTCTGACTAGGGTTCGTGTCATCACCTCGCCAGGTTTGGGCCCCATGAGCTTATCTACTAACCCGGTGAATCTAGAATAACTCCCCGAGTTTGCGAAAAAGTGATTATAGCTGCAGCTCCGAAATAAGAAGTCAACTTTCAATTGTGTGATATCCTTTTCCCACAAATGTTTCTATAGACACCTGAATACTTAACCTAATTCTTACCGAAGTAAATTAAGAACATCAGTTGAACACAAAGGCTGGTCGTCTGCGATTATCCAATGTATCCGGGGCACGTGCATCAATGTGTGACCAAGCCTGGTTAACTCAGGAATCTGTTCTGGTCTCGGATATGTAGGTGTGATGTAATATATCATTTTCAAATCACTCTTATTTGCTATAGCTTCGTTATGGTTTCGACCGTCAATGAAATTAACATGGCACAATCTGTTCTTCACATGCAATATCCTCGTTTTTGATATCAGGGCGGTGTCTACACCATTCAAGCTGCAAAGATTATATGAAATCATGGTTAGTCATTTTACACTTAAATTGTCAATCATTATTTTTTATTGATGCATCAAATTACAGACACGATTACCTCTTAGTTCTTAGTTATTTTATGAAATATCAATCGATTTGTGCTCGATGACAGCATAGTTTGTACTACAAAATTACTTACAATTTGTTATAGATTTAATATAAAAAGTAGACCCCCAGTAGTTGTTATTTAACTATAATTAATTAAAATTATTATGGTTCTATTCTTGTTATTGACAGGCAAATGAGCATACAGCCCACCTGATGGTGAGTGGTTACCGTCGCCCATGGATCAATCAGCAATGCAGTCAGTCAGCAATGCCCAGAGGCAGAGACAAGTCGCCGCCTACCTTTTAATACTCTCTACAAGCCTCGTTTAAAGAAGGGCATGTCATCGCATTAGGGGAGCACTATGGAGGGGAGGTAATTTCAAAGCTGGATGGCAAAAAAGTTCTCTAGAAACACAATGCGATGGTAAATACATTTAATATCATCTATACACTGCGGCATCCGCACAGAGGACTTTGCACAGAGGGAGGCATATAATGAGTATGACATAGCACTGTGGAAAGGATAAAAGACCTTTGGGTCCTTATCACTTTTTATTAAGCACCCCTAGTGAGGTGAGGGTCTTCAACTAATATATGAGGGCAATTTCACTGTACACCAGTAAAACTTGGTTTGTTCACAAGGATTTGATAAGCAATTTTGACATTTTTATGAGACAGTCACTGTGAATGTCACACATTGAAAAAGCCCTACCCAAAACAACTTGGTGTTGCTCAGTACATCAAGATCTGGGCGTGTTGCGCATGACTTGAGAGGAGCTAGAACAGAGTGTTCAAAACTGATGTAAATGGAAGGATTTGGATTTGAGTCCTACAGCAATGCAGCAATGGGTTATAAAAAAGAAAATTATGCCATATTAAATTACCATATTAAATTATTACCATATTAAAAATTTTATTATTTACTGTACACCACCAGTAAAGTATAGTATTGTAGATTTTTTATTCAAAACAACTACTACTGATTTTGATTTCTCTTTAAATTTTGTACTTTTCAAATGTTAAATTAGATGTATTTAGATTAAGGTATCAAAATGTTTGGCATAATAGTCGTGTCCAAACACTGCTACCAGTTCCAGAACTTATCAACTGGGCATCGTCATACCTTTATATACTTAATTCATATGTTGTTTTTTTTTTTTATAAAATGTTATCTCTTTTGCCATCACCATTTTCAAGTGATATCACTAATTTATAGTGACTCATAAGAATAACACTAAGAGCATGAGAGCACAAGATGATTATAAGTAAAATTTGTAAAAGTTTCAACAACTGATGAACATACTGAAAGCTTTAATGTTAGGATACTTATATGAGTAAAGAGCCCCGTAAGGTCACCAGTAATCTAACTCACAAATGTAGTCGTGAAACAACTACATTTAAGTACAATTTACTGTTGTTATAAAATAGACAAACCCAAACTAAAGCAAATTTATTTATCATTTAAAAGCTTATTCTGTGTAGATTAAACTAGGTTACAGTATTCAATTAGTTCTCAAAGTTTATCAGTAGTTTAGATCCAAAGTTATTACATAATATCATTTTGTCATATTTATTATCACTACATAAACATTCTATCATTTAAGCATTGTTTGTTATAATGTACAGATGTGTTCTTGCCTAGCTATGATTTAAAGAAAAAAATATTAATTTAAATTTAAATCTCATGTGGGGTGAGTTTATGAATTAGTAAATTCTTGAAATAGCTTTTTTAATCATTTAACTGTAATTAATATTTTATTTCCATTCAATAAAGTAACATTGTCATAAATATGATTCAGGAGAATTTTGTATGTTAGTTTGTAATTAATATCAAAATAAAAACATAATAAATTATATAAAAAAGACTATAAGGCAAAGTTATTTTCAAATTTTAATTTAAGCCAAAAGTTTGACAAAAGTGATGTAGTCATAATTTAAAAACAATACTTAGTTTTAGAAAGGGTTTTCGCTACTCTTATGTTTCACACGCATAGGCTCAAAATGCCTTAAAACTTTTAAAGGAACTACTTAATCTACTATAACTAGTTTTAGGTACTGTACTCTAGATGAAATGATGAACCCGACCCACTAATGTGGCTTTTAAATATATTTCCCTCAAAATACTGTAATGATTTGAAAGTTGAAGATGTGTCTGGGAAATCATATTAATATCACATAAAGCCACAGCGAAGAATGGCCTGAATTACCTAGTTGTCTTGAAAACACTAGTGTTAGACTTACTTTAAAATTTGCATATTTGCCCAGAAAAACACCAAAAAAAAAGTGCAGACGAATATAGCCATTACAAAAATTTTCTTAAATAAACAAATTGATTTCATTGTCATAATATAACTTTAGTTTTATCAATGTAACAAACTATTTGGTTTGTAAATGATGTAAACTTTCTGAATTAAGGCGACTTCAAATTTCGAAATTATTAACCTACTTCAACCTTATCGTAATTGACATTTGAAAACCGTAAGAGATTGATAGTGTCAACCATAGATGATGATAGACTTAATATTTGTTATTTGTTGTCAACTGTCAAGCAAGTCAAGCTATCTACAACGTGACGGTTCGATCAAATTGAAAATTGTCTGTTTATATTTTGTAAAATTGAAATTAAATTGAGTTTTTCGCCCTTAAAATTACTCTTGTTGTGGAAGCAGATAAAACGAATTACATTACATTGCCTTACATTATTTATTGAAATAGCTTGAACGTTTTTGTTAATATAATGAACCTATATAAAAAAAAGGAAATTCTCATAATATAAGGACAAACGTATATATAATATCAATATAACATATTGAGATATAAGTTCTAAGGTCTCGGAATAGTTACAACGGCTGCCCCACCCCTCAAATCGAATCGAGGGTGGTACCTATCTGTGCGAAGTCACAAGAGGTTCTACTACCAGTAATTACGCAAATTATAAATTTGCGGATTCCATCGTGAAAATTTGTTAGGTACATATTTCATTAGAAAAAATTGTACCTGCTGCGGGATTCGAACACCATTGTTTCGCCACGACTTTAAAACATTTATAGTTTATTTGACCTTACATATTAAACAAAATTAAAATTCAATTTGATCCCTTTATTGCAACTTGGGAAACTCGAAATATAGTAAATAATACGAAATATAATATATAATAAATAAAACTAAATAATACGATTAAACGGTATACTGTTTACAACTATTTTTTTAGCCTTCAGAGGCTATATCAGCGTAGGTGTAGTGCAGGTGCGGCGAGTAGATGAGCTCACGGGGCTCAAACCTGAAGGTGTTGCTAACACTGCCCTAACAAGGGAGCGTTTCGTAGAATCTACCACCGGAACGGAACACGACCCACTGAGAAGATCCGGCGAGAAATTCAGTGTGGTTAATTTCCTCGCCGAGCCCTTCTTCGCAGGCGACGGGTTCGGCGAGTGTGCTTGAGGTACCTAAAAACATCGTTAATGGATCAGGAGGATCCGATGCTTAGGGCGACGACGACTGTTTACCATACGGTCTGCAGGATCGGGTATATAATTTCCAGCGGCCACAACAAGAGGATTCTCGTGCCGTGCCGCCTTTCCGAAATGGCTCGTTGATGTAGTCCGTAGAAACTTCGTGACGGAGTCTAGCTTGAGGTTTTCGTGGAGGTCCACATTTCGGATGTACCACGGTGCTCCGATGGCTACCCTGCAAAAGTGGAATCGGATGACTTGGAGGGGTTTCAGGTTGGTGCAGGCTGCGTGAGCGAATATTATACTTGCATAGGACATGACGGGGCGTATGCAAGTTTTCTAGAGTGTCACCTTATTGTGAAGGGACAATTTGCTACGCTTGCAGATCATGGGGGGTAGAGGCGTAATATGAAAGCGGCACGGTCGCGTACCGTTTTGATGTGGAATTGAAATGTCATCCCTCTGTCGAGAGTGACACCTAAATATTTGACTTTCGTAGCCCACAAAATGGGCTCGCCGTAAATAGTGATGTAGCGAATAGCGGAGGTGTTTGCGCGCCTTAAGGGATGGGCTGCTCATAGTGGTATTTGGAGGGCTGTTTATGATGAAGAGCTTAGTAAATATTACCAAAACAAATAACAAATGTGAGTATTTACGTAAGATACTTATTATTACTAAATAGTATTTGAATGTAATGGGCTGTTTATTGTACAAAAATTTAAAGAATAAGACTTAAACCGTGTTTTATCATTGTTTTATCGATTTTTTTATTGAAGGGTCATTAGCTGTACGTAGGCCTTTCTAGCTTCACCAGGACAGTTGTTTGAGGAAAAGTTCAATCAGAAGGGATGGGATTTACTAACGGCTGCCCGAGCGCCTCCGAAGGAGACCTAACATCTCATACTACCGGATCGGAATTGTGATCCGTTGAGAAGATCCAGCAAGATACTAAGTGGGCTGATGCATGGGTTAGGTTACACGTCAAAACCATTTTGGAGATTCGACGAGTACTGTTACCGGGGTTCATCGATTTATGAATTGTTACAATTTATATTTCGTTTATACATGATATGATATTTTGTGAAGATTGTACCATTCACGGTATTAAAATTTTTGTTTTTGCATTACCTTCTAATAAAAATTTAACTGAACACGTTTTAAAATTTAAAGAGATTTATTAAAGTGAAAATAATGTTCTTTGCCTCGGTAAGTACTAAAATTTTGTTGCATCCGAGGTTAATTATAATTAGAACTTATTCGCTAGCAAATGGATTCGCTCAATTGATTCAGAGGGTATATTTATTTGAAAAGAATAAGCACTAATCGTAATTTTTTTTCTTACCATTTTGGGTATAACCTTTTTCTCAGATCTGCGCAGAGCGACGCGACTTTGTGAAATAATTGATTTATTTTATCTGTTAGGTTGGTACTATTGATTTTGTTGTCAACAACTTCAGTGTGGTGGTGCGATAGTGAATACGCGTAGTGTTATTGTTTTGTGGAAAATTTTGTGAAACCTAACTAAATTGCACCCCAAAACTATTTAATTTCATGCCAACTTGACTTCTTTTTCATTTTTGTTTATTCAGTTTGTGAAAAATGCACTTCCTAAGCCAGGTAAGTCATGATAAACCATCATCAATAACTGTGTAAGGGCGGTACGACTGTGTGGCAATTGATTAAAATTCTCATCTCGGAAAGATTTCATCAATAAAAATGTCCCTGTTTTAATAAATAAACTCATTCAAAGCTGAAAGTTTGAATGATAAAGAGTAAAATTATAAGCTTTGACTGAGTTTTCGAGAGTATCGAGTATGCATCCTCCATATTTTACTGCTACGTGCATGGTACCAACTACATAACACACAGTATGTAGTTATAGGGACTGTATGCGTTCTCCATATCTTTGGTTTTGTGGGTGGTTTAGGATGCTTAAAGGATGACTTGAAATTAATTGTTTAAACATAGTGGAAAGCTTAATAGAAATAATAATCACTATTGATAACCATAGACAAGAGTTTAGCAATAAGGTTAAAATTTGGAGTTTTTAATAAAAATTCTTGTTAGTTTGCACAAGGCCACTTCACATAATGAGGCCATGTAAAACAATATATAACTACAGTATATACAATTAAAATTTACTCTATAAATATATATTAAAATTGGAAATATATTGTATACATATTTAAACTGTAATTAAAATTCCAAAATAATTCATAAAAATAAATTGCCAAAAAAATTTATATCTAAGTAGACAGAAAATCACTGAGACAACCAAACTATAGATTTAAAATTTGGAAATGATTCAAATTTTATTTAATCAATAATAATTGCCACTCCTATCTCTTATCTTTCAAAAGTCTGCCTTTACTGATAAGTTTATAGATAGAAAAATAACACGTTAATTTGAAAATAAAGGTATTACTAAAAAGGAAAGAAAATGCTTAGATAGTTAAATTTAAAGATGGTCATAAATTAGAACATTCCGTTTCTCAGCTTAAGTAAAGTGATAGGTTAATACTTCATCTACCAAATTTATATTGTAAATATCAATGTGGGTAGATTAAGGGAATATGGCTAAACCCACTGCATAAAAATCATCGCTAACTTCTATTCTGATAAATGTTGAAAATAGAAAACCTATTAATAGATGAACAGTTAATTAGCATTGGAAATCAAAAAGTTAATTAGTAGAAATATTCACTGATGTCATTAAAAATGCTTCCTCCACTACAAGAGAACATAAATTTATAACAAACTTGAAATTAAAATTGTAAGAAGTATGGATGTCTTGAGAAGATTTTTTGAGAAGTTGAGAACAAAAAGCCACTATCGGAAATGTGTTTGTTTATTCTTATTTATTTTAGTTACTTGTAAGATACAGTCAATAGTAGGTAAAAAATTTGCAACAAATTCATATTGGATTAGTCGATTACATATGTTAAATGTATCCAGATAAAAATATCTAATACTAATGATAAAAGTCATATCAGCTTTACACTTGGAAACAAGTCTATAATTTAAATGAGGAAATCAATATAAAAAGTAAAAGCAATAATTATTTTTCACAAATTCTTATTTTTTATTCATATTTTGTTATTATTATTTTTTTCAATAATTTTGACTATATAAATGTGATTTTAATTGTAAAAAAGCAGTTATGTAACATTGAAAATGATTTCTTTAAGAATAAGATTTAAATGACAAATGATAAAATTTTGAAATTAAATTAAACAAGTATCTAGTTAATAAGTTTTACGAAAATATATTATGAAGGAAAAGTAACTAGCACTAGAGAAAAGACTGATATTCATTCTCCAGCACGTATAAAAATTAACTCTAAAGACAAATATTAATTTATTTTGACAAATGAAAATCCTATGTTTAGACAAAAAATAAACCATTCATATCAATTTTAGTTTATGTTACAAAAATAATGTATTATCAATATTTGTATGTATAATGTATGTATTATCAAAAATTTTCATTTGAACGAACTTCAATGAGTCATGGTATGATAATTGATCGATTACAGAAGGGTAATTGCAATAAATTGAATCTAATTTAAAAACTTTGCCAGTCACAGAATTTTGTTTAGCTTATTGGTCTATTGCTTGACAAACTCTACTACAGTAATATGATCAAGACTTGATACCCAACTTTGTTAATAATTAAATGATCATGGGCTGAGAGTATTTCTTCTTGTCTTGTATATTTATTCTTTATATAAATAACACAAGAAATTGCTTACATGAGAAATCTAATCTTACTAAAATGATCAATATCAATTCCACACCTTGAGAAAGTAATCATTTAATTTAACAATAGTATCACTATCTCTAGTAATGTTTTCATACAGTACATATTTACTTCAATAAGTTAATTATTGTTAATGTATACGATCAATATGTATGTTTGCCTAATCTATAAACTGTAATCGTATATTTGATTTAATTTCTTCCTAGGATCAGCCTATTCACAATCTGCATAATGAATGAAAGCCAAATGAAATGTCGCCAACTTCGCAGTCGTTACTGGTTGCGGCAGTATCGATCAGCGATTATTTATAAGCATCTGAACTTTCATTAAATGAATTTGTTAATGTGTTAATAGCATATGGTATTTTTACGAACTCAAAACAATAATAAAACCGCTACTAGTGCATCAAATGCAATTTCACCAAAATGGAGTCGATGTGGGCGGGGCCGTGAAATATGGCGGACCGGACGCTACACAGCCACTTGGAAAATAAAGCTTGCACAGTACCACATGACAATGTACTGCAATAACTGTAAAACTTCACAGCGTCTTGTTTTATAAAATCAACTTCTAACCTATGTTGATAATTTGTAGAAACTGGCGTCCCAATATAACGTATATTTTTATGAAAGATTTCATTGTCTCAGTGATGAAATAACAAAAAAGTAAATGAACGAAAAATATGTATGCTGATGTGTGAATATTTGCTATATTAAATAAGATGAGTTAATCTTAGGCTCATCACAAATACACGTTCAAATTTGCAGGTGTTGTATTAATACCATAGTTTATCAAAAATGTCGTTTTAATTAGTTTTTATATTTCGAAAGTAAAAAACTAGTGAAAAGACTTAAGAATTGAAAACAATGTAAACAATTAGGTCTGGTTATCGTATTGATCATGAAGCTGGAAAGGATGTGCGTTGTCATTTTACCTCTCGCTCATCGCGCGCAGATATTCAAAAAGACGTCTAGATACATTTTGTCCTCAGTCCGAACTTCAGACACGTGGCCATTTTGTTTTTAAATATCTAAAGGTTACGAATGTACTATGGACATTTAAAAATGAATTGTTTGTGGAAAATTATTTAGATTATGAAATTTAACTATTCCCAACTCAAATTCGTACTTTGTTAGGTTAACTTAACTCACTTTTCTTATTTATTATGAATAAAATCATTTCGATTGCTTATTTATTAGAGAAAATATATACGACACATTAGGTATTTTATGCTAAATTGTGAATCCACAGATGTTTTCAAAATGCTAGAGATAATATTGAAATATAATTTGATTTAAAATTATTCCTTTTAAATATTTTCTGTGAGATGTTCTCAAATGTTCTACACGTAGTTTAAAGGGTACCTAATTGAAGTAAATGAGCGCTGACATCCTCAAGCTACCTGCATATTATTATTTGACCACATCGAATATTAATATCAAGGGCGGTAGTTTACAACTTTGTTTCGCGCTAGTAGTTGTTAGGCTTTGGTGTGTATACCTTTGGTTATACCAATCCGTCCGGGCTTAAGTATACTAACGTGGAGTAAAGGGTCGAGTTAGATAAAAGTTTAGATACTATTGCGTGACCGATTATGTTATAGTGAGCTGTCAGAGTGAAGCATTCAGAATTCTACTAAAATTGTGTCCTTAAGTAAGTACTTTCCATATTTCGTATTTTGAGACCAGTTAGAGATTTGTCACCGAATTTTGTTTCATCTGAAACAATCAATGTCGGGATTTATTGTTATTCGAGTCAGTTTTTTTTATATAACTTAAGCACGATAAAAGTGTTTTCCAGTTTCAATTGTAGTCAGTGATTTAAGATTTAAATTTGCTATTTTCATATTCCTTCCTAGTTTTAGTAGGTTAGGACTTAATAATCAGTAACGTGTACAATCATATCTTATCATTTACATATATTGTTTACCAAAATCTAGTCCAACTAGTTGTTAAGGCGTTATATAACGTCATTTTGGAATTAAATTCGCGGTCTATCATTGTGTGAAGCTGTTTTCAGAAATTTGTTTTAATTCACTTTAACAAATAGCGTGTAGGTCAGTTTTAGATTTGTAATATTGTATAGTTTATGATTTCCACAACATTATTATCACACACACACACAAATGCATACACGGACACCCACTCATGGATGCATAAACAAATACATCACACATATGCACACACGCCACACTACATTTTAACGTTCCTTTTCAAATAACCTCTTGTTTATATGCGGTTGTTGTATGCTCCACAAATAGCACATATATAAATGATTATAATATTGTGCCGTCTATCAAATAAGCCCTGTTGAAAGATAATTTCTAAACAAAAAATATGATATTTACCGCAATATCAGCAAACATCTTTCAATGAACAATCTGGCTTGAAAATACGACTTAAATTCTTTGTTCACTGAAGCATAATATGTGGGACTGGCATAGGATCTGGGAACTCTGGGGACTCCCAGCCCATCATATATGAAGATGGATGGGCGGTTTTTATTTGGACTGTCATGAATAGACACTTACTAGATATTGCATTAAAAAAAATTACAACTTTATGTCAATCGCAAGTTGAATAGGTTAACAACAACAAAACACGATCTAGTTCCAAAATATTTTACTAACAGAGACTCCCAGCCCATCATATATGAAGATGGATGGGCGGTTTTCATTTGGACTGTCATGAATAGACACTTACTAGATATTGCATTAAAAAAAATTACAACCTTATGTCAATCTCAAGTTGAATAGGTTAACAACAACAAAACACGATCTAGTTCCAAAATATTTTACTAACGATTAGCAAAGGTGACCACTGTGTTACTAATATTATTAATACAAAAAAATTATAGACACAGTCTTGAGAAGTAGCCGTAATAGTTAACAAGATTCGAATCCGTGCTCCACTGTTTACTAAATCAACATTCTAGGTCACGACCGTTTAGACATACAATTTGAAGTGTTCAGTCTATCCAACTGCAAGTCAGCAAGAAGAATACGTGTATAATTCATACATTGACGTATCAGCTTCGGTTCTTCTGTGTGTAATGAATGTGTGATAATGCAGCTCTAATTTTATAGTTGAGTTTGAAAAACGTTCGCCGTTTATAACCATCAAGGTTTATAAAGGTGAATGAAATTCACAAACAGGTCGATAAATAACTAAAAAGACATTTGAAAATTAAGTGATGTAACATAGTTGAAGGCATTAATAGATTAGTGCAGCAGGCCGTAAGCTCGACATTGTGATTTGGAAGCCCGACTTAATGACGGACCCGTACTATTTTAAATAGTTTAATGGTACATTATATGTAGGTAATTGTTAGAGAGAGGTTATACTTTATTGCACACCAAAACATAATTAATATTAGAAAACAGTCAACAACATTACATTTGTACAATAGGTGGTCTTATCACTAAGAGCGATTTCTCCGAGGTAACCGTTTACTTTACAGAAATTCAGAGTATAGTGGATATGAACTGTTAAAGTATAGTAGTGGAAAA
>ASCI01019839.1:0-22582 GCA_002197625.1 Bombyx huttoni
TTTTTATGATAGTCAAATAAATTGATTCAGGCATAGCCGTCCTTATATCTCTTATGTAGATACATAAATACATATATAGATACGAATATATTTAGCCTTAATTGATACAAAAACTAATTAAGTACCTACGAAAATTAACCTTTTCTTTATCGTTATGCTTATTTTTGTTGCCATTCATGGCAGAGGAGCTATTAGCCCAGCTAATGGTAAGTATTTACGGTCGCCCATAGACATAGGCAATTTGGACACCCTTAGTCATACCTAACTGAAAAGGTATTTATTAAACATCGTTTAAGGAAAGACATAGCTATAAATACGTTGTACTTATTGAATTTAAAATGTAATCGTAAAGTTTTTTCAGGGCTCAGATAAAGTTAATCGGTAATTAAATATAAAAGTATTTATTACGACTTCGTATTCGATGTATTCTTTTGTGTTTCGTACTCTTTTGCTTGTCCAATTTAAGAACAACGAGATGATTATTCCAATTTTACAAAACTTTTGACTTCAAAATTCATAATGCTTTGGAATAATGTGAGCTTAAAAATTAGTTTTTCGTGATACGCGTTGTATGTATGATTCCTGCAAGTATATCGCTAAGCAGATTATAATTTATCCGCAAAACGTTTCGCAATACCGTGATTAGTGTCTACCCACTTCAAAAGAGGTACCGACAAAAAACTGTCTTTGATGTGTACTTATTGTCGTTGTAGAGACGTAAAGCTGATGAAAATTGTTCGACAGCTTTTATGTTATAATATAATATTACGTAAGTTACTTCGATTCTCTTTCCTGCGTTGTCATATATAAGGTTTTAGGACCGAGCGTTGTTGGCACACCTCTCAGAGGAATTAAGTCCACGAGGACGGCGAAAGTGGCTTAGGGAAAAGTTAGAATGTTTCCTGGTGACGAATACAACAAAACATATACGGGTCGGATAAGCAAGCATCACAAAGAATATAACCAACTTAATATCTTCACGATCTTGGACGGTTTGAATGTCATTTCCTTAAACTATAAATTGGATTCGACGTCTAATATGTTGCCACGTAACACTTACTTAAAACAAACAAACAGAATTTATTGTCTTGTTTCCTTTAATATCAATAAGTCCTTTACTTTGTTCTGATGACGTATATTTTAAAATGTCTAGGTCACATTCATTCTAAATTTGCTAAATTAATTCAAAGATATTGACAATTTTTCGTACGAACATTTAAATTAGCTTGAAACTCGAGAAATGCACGAGTCCGAACTTAGTGACCAACCAAAAAGTAAAGTAAAAACTTATTGCTTATGGTCAATTATTGAGGAAAACATTTTCAACTGTTTTGGGCGTTTTTATTTACTCTTTAAGGATATATATCATTGCTGAATAGAAGCCACATAGCTATCTCGTGTACCTAAATATATAATAATTACTAATGATAACACGCTTACTTTTGGTTGTTTGCTAAGAAAGCGCCAGCTAGCTCATCGAGGTCAAACTGAATAGGCAATTTGAACATCGGCCTGATCGCTTCAAGTTCGTCGTCTTCTTCTGCAGAACTGTCAGACTCGGGACTCTCATCACTCGAGTTTGGTGAGTCATTCTTTTCGTCGTCAATTTTCTGAAAACGCAAAATACAATAAATATATTTTGTTATTTAACATTGTATAAGGATGTCTAGTATGTAAATTAGAATAAATTTGTAAAACACATTTTTTTCCCACTGATTCTATTAAAATTCCATATTATCTTAAGCATAACGAAGAGTTTTTAATAATAAAATTATTATAGCCACAACAAAAGCGACTCACAATGTCTCCATGGAATGCTAAGCCGTGGAACACTCACCTCCTGCTTACGGGTATAGTAACTTCGCTGGGTATCGACCCGCACCACATTGGAAGGAATGCGTACTGCCAGGGCGTGAAAAATACTCACGGCAGCAATGTTCCAATTCATTGAAATATTTGACAGAAAGAGTTAGAAAAAGCAATACCATTTTATCTCAATCTGCCCAAACGGGCCGCAGGCAGACATAGGGAGTAACTAGGGATACCTCTCTGCGTAGATTACGGATCGACAGTATACCTTATAATAAACGTTTCAAATAAATACCCATAAAAATAATGAGGCAATCAAACGAAAGGCACTTGAGTGTTGTTCTTACTTTGATTTAGTACAAAAGTATCTGAAGTGATAGAAATGCTCGCTCGTCGACTAATGCTGGTGCTGTTCAAGCGAAATATCCCAAAGCTACATTTGGGTGGACATTGAACAACCAGAGAACCGATAATCGCACTTCAGTTCTTACTTTAAGGAAGTTCTCGTGTATTATTTGTTATGATTTCGGAGCACCTTTATTAGACAGTATCGCGATTTCTATGCTTTTAATCCAGTCTGTTACATAGAATATCGGAGGAGAAGTTTTTAAGTAACTAGATTTAAGTGTAGCCCAATATCTGTACTACCTCAGCTTCTAAAACACAATTGTGGTGCAAGTAATTTTTTCCCGACCAGGTAAAATCTACGAAACTTTGTACAATAAGGTAGAGCAGAAAGGAAAAATCGTTCATATAGCCTGTGTAAGCTTATGATATAACTATATATATTAAGTAGTCTTAGATCAAGTCAATTCCTTTTACATTTATCGTATCACTCTTGTCAGAGCGGTCGTGCTTAGTATTCGATATCATTGCTGCGGGCAGATTTAATGCACCTCACATCAAGTCAATGGTTTAGCATAAATATTTAGGAAGATGTCACCTACCTTTGCGTACATTATACGGAGACCAAGAAATAAAAACATAAAAGTAATCGGTAAGTATTCGACATATTGATAGAAAACTTTACAATAAAAATGGCATTAATTTTTTTTTTATGTATTCCACATCTCAGCATATTAGATCTTCATATATTTTATTTGGTTATTTAACCACTTCTTTATTCTATAGAATATTCATAATGCTTTACTAAGTAGTAAGTGCAACAATATTTACAACATTACAACATTATTTACAAAAAGGCCTCGATGGTTTGGTAACCGCACGAAGCTGCGTGTCGCGAGTGCCGCAACCTGTGTGACGAGTGCTGAGATGGAGGTACCGGCATCAACAAAAATATTTACGCAACCATCCAGCTTTACTGACTCGTGACCAAAATAAACCTAAACCAGTTTCTATTTATGTTTAACGATCGAAGAAGCATATACAGACGTGCATGAATATTATAGTTTTAAATCTTCATCTTCTTATTCTCGTAGTACTAACAGTAGGCAAAGTTATATGCATATTTACTTTCCTACTTATTCTAGTGACCTCGAAAGGTTATACTAAACTCACCAAATGAGCAGGCGACCTCACGGGGCTCTAACCAAGCAAATTTGCTAACACTAGCCGCAATAAGAGCACTGCTTCGCAGAATCTACCATCAAATCGAAAACACGACCCACTGAGAAGATTCGGCGAGAAACTCAGCGAGCTATGTCTGCGTTAGTTTGCTCGCCAAACCTTTCGTTGTAAGCGATGGGTTCGACGAAAACAGTGTCCGGTGCTTGACGTGTGTGCTTAAGCAATTTGGTATCATTGTGTCCATATATTTTCACTGTAACTATTAGTAGTTTTTTTAAGAATTCTCATTCGTCTCAAGACCGCGAACATTCGCGTTTCTTTTTTATTATCTTTGTAGGCAAACGAGCATACCGTCCACTTCATAGTGAGCGGTTACTGTTGCTCATGGACATCAATTATACCAGAGGCTGGAGTCGTTGCCTACCGTTAGGTACGTTCCGCAAGCCTCGTTTGTAGAAAATGATGTGCCATGTCGTCCATCAAACAATTGACTATCAAAATATGAGGGCCTATAATTTGCATATCGCCAGCTTGCAACTCATGCGGTATACAGCGTGCAAATGCAACTCTTAGTTGTCTCGTTCTGTACTGTTTGTTCAATACAATGGATTCGGACATCCTGCGGGAGACAATGCGCCCACGCACTATTGTTCCGCTGCCCCCCGTTTGTAAATAGTGTCCGTATTTCGATACATCCATCATCGAATTTTAATCGTCCTACAACTATGCAAATCAGACCTCGATAAAAATTCTGAGAAGCATTTACCGTTAGATTCGAAGGCTACTTACTCTACACAGCGTTATTCTGTTAAATTTGACTTAAGTCAACCTGATTTATAAGTGTACATCATTGTGAATAAAGCTATAAACATATACTGTATGCAAATTAAATAATTTGCTTTCACGTAGTGCAATATTACAGTCCGATTGCAGTCACTGGCACCAGTTCGACGAGTGAAAGCTGCCCGACGTCACCACTTCCACAAATGCATATTATAATTCAAACACAATAGTAATGATATGTTCATTATAGCTTTAAAAATGAGTAAAAGCAAAAGTTAATAGTGAATAACTTTAGGGTCATGAAAAAGAACTTAATTGGTATATTATATGTTGGTCACGAAAATAATTATATTTCCATAAGCGTATAACGCAACTGTTACGCCAAAAATACAAAAACTTGCTTAAACTACATAATAATAAGTACCTGCAGTTTGTCTTCGTTTATTTTAGACTCGGCATGGTTGAGTGCGTCGTCTTTGAAGAGACTGGCTGGTGAAGATGCCGGCTGGTTCGCGTCAGGTGACACTGAAGACAGTGTCGGCGGTACTCCATGCAACGCATGGGCATTTGCTAGTGGCAAAGGCTCATCCTGTGAACAATAACTCAATTGAAAACAATGTATATATTTACATTCGAACATCCGGAATAATAAAACTTAAATCAAGCGATTTTGATAGCATAAATTTGTTTCAAACACAAACTTGTTCCATTTGTTTATACAATTGAAAAAATATGTTATAATTGTTGATCAAGTTGTTTGTCGGGCATTAAAAATTTTAAACTCGTCACAAGGCTCATCAATAAGAACTAACACGCAAAGCACGATCTTGATATTCAATAAATTTTAAAATAAATATCATTTAAAATCGTATTGGCTTTGATTCTTCTGTGCCATAACCTTGAAGTTGTTGAAAGGTTTAAATATATGTTTAATTTAGTCTTTCGGTATAATGTCACTAAGATTGTAAGACTTTCAAATAAGTTTTATAAACTTCTTTAGCCAAAATTTTAGCCTCTGAAAATTATTAAATATTTTTGTGATCACAGGTACACATTACTGTACTTGCTTATGTGTATATAACAAAAACGCTCAAGATAAAGAATGAGAACTAAAACACAATAAAATAAAGTGCTATTTTGATAAGATATACAAAGTTTAGAAAATAACCAACACGTTCTGTTTACCTAAGTGATTCATCTTGTAAAGTATGTTATTTCTTTAGAAAAGTCACAAGCAAACGTCGATCTCCATTTGGACGACGACGCCGTAACGTCGCGCCGTTCACTTTAGTGTAGAACCATCAAAGTGCTCATCGCAAAATGGCGGATGCCTTTGCTTGGAGTCAGTCTCTTACGTAATGCATGTAGGTACATACATATAGTCGTGTGTAACGAAGGCTGTATTTATCTTAGTACCTTCTAGTTGCCTACGCGGACGCTAAAGTTTGTCATTGTTCATGGCTAATACCTTGTTCTCATTGGATAATCACTGACATTAAACGACAATCATACAAACTAAAAAAAACATTGGTTGTTCATTATAAAAAGTGCAAGGTTACCGGTACAGCGACGGACTGACGTTCGAAGCGCTGATTAAAGCCATTGTTACAGTAACGTGTCCTTCACAATAGTTTTAATTAGTAAGTGCCGACGATGTTTCTACTGACAATTATTTTAACCATAGACAATCAGAGAATATTACCTTTTACTACATTTATAAAGATATAAGAAAGCACATAGGTATCTCTGGTATTTAGCATTTCCCTATTCCTGCCTAGAATATTGAAACTGATATTTATTAAGCCCAAACAGTATATAGATCTTGCATATTCCTACCGTAAACTAATTATGGACTCCGTTTTAACACCAGTTTTATAAACGTATTTGAGATTTAGTCTACAAATACACGGCAGAAACATTGACTAAAATGATTAGTTACATCTTTTAGACTGGATAAATGGATTAGCATACTATCCAATTCGTATTAAATGGTTACCAAAGCCCACACAGAATCTAAATGAGATTGAAGTCTAAATTCTACCACCTAAACCAGTAGTATATGAGTGCTTACAGAAAGTGTACTTTGATTTGTACTTCGGTATAGTCGCACTATTTGATAGGAGCATAACGTGTCTAATCCTTCAGAACACAATGATTTCCAAAGACCTTCAGAGCCACGGCTACGCTTATTATAGAGAATAGCTTTAATTCATTCCACGTGTACGAGAAAAAGAGCAATCGACAAAATGAAATATAGTATTTTAGGCGGAATAATGAACACTGCAAATGTATGTTGCGCTGTCAACTATCTGGAGGCAGCGAAGCGCGAAATACTTGCGACCGCAGCTGATAGAAAACAACGATTACGTCGCAAATCATTGTCGCTTTGTGCACAACGCCCACGGCACTTTTACTGGATTTACGAAACATTTTAAACATTTCAACAATCGTTCTTACCTTCTACGTGGAACGTTGCGTGATAACGGGGAAATTATACCTCAAATAGAAGAAGCAATCATCTATGGGCAAATTACATGTGAATGCCTAAACTAAAATTGCATGTTTGTTACAATATTATCTTGCGCACTAGTTTTGAAGTAAATACTTATTTCACACGAAATCGAATTGTGGTCGCATGCATTGTGAGTATGATTGCAAAACGGACTAACTGAATACTTGTTTTATTACGACCGAAAGACTACGAGTATAAATACTAATACCTTAACATATTTGGCTTTTCTGTGTACGAAATATGGTCTTACCGTTTGAGTAGCCGACTATTTTTAATATTCTATTAATCAAATAGAATTTAAGCTAAAACGTTGTAAATATACACATAAAACTCAGTAATCTAATTTTAATTATATTCCATTGCAAGCCCGTGAAATCGCATTAGAAATTATTGAATTCCAAACGGAAACTAATATGGATAAAATTTAACACGCCTTTAAAGATATTAAATTACATTCACGCTTACGATCAGATACAGAGTTATTACTAGACGGTACATATGAATGAAAATAAATTCCATGTTATTATGAGAAAGTTGCAGTTGGAATAATGAAAGCCGGTAATTACAAAACATGGAGTAAATTTAGTACAATAATAGTAAAATAAAGAATATTTTACCGAATAAAGCTTCCCTAAATTTATGACTTCAGTGCATAAAATATATAATAAAATTTAATTGGTAATGGTTTGAGAGATTACTGGTGGGCCGGAGGTCTTTCCAGTTTTACCAAGGCAAGTGGGCGAACAATGACTCAGCCGGAGGGATGGAATTTGCTACTAGCTACCCGTGCGCCTCCAAAGGAAACCTAACAACTCAAGCAAGCTACTTCGCAAATAAATCTACTAGCGAATCGGAATCGCGACCCGCTAATAAGATCCAGTGAGAAACTCACCAGGCTGATTCATGGGTTAAGTTGAACGTTGAAGTCTGCCGAGTACGGCTAACGAAGTTCCCACTCCTAGTTTTAGAGTTAAAGTCACCTAATGCAGGCGTTATTGGATCTCATGGATCCGTAAAGACATGTCTAGGATGTCGACGGTAATTGTTTGGTAGACATTCATTTGAATGAAAATTAAATCATCCGTAGAGTTCGTGTAAAAGTAACAATGTAATGTGTACAATCAAATTTCATCTATTTTATTTATTAATTGTTTAAGTCGAACGAGCCGACAGCTCATCACGTGTTACTTAGTTACCTAAACCCGTCGACTTCATCAAAGTAAATGCCCCACCACCCACTTTGAGACAATCTAAGTTTCAGTTTTAGAGTCCATCGGCTACCTAATTGGCTTCAGATTGAAACGCATTACTGCTTCGTCGCAGAAATATAAAATATACCTACCCGTGTGGACTTACAAGACACCCTAACATCAGTAAGCGCATTTCACTGCTTAATCGATCCTGGGTACTTTTAGACAGACTTCTTCTCGAAGAAAGTCCTTCCTGTATTAGGTAATAATATTTTCACCAGATTTACAAACCTAATGCATATCAGATAACAAAACTGTGAGGTAAAATACCAACATGCTATAAATGCAGAATGCTATAGACAGATTGGTGAATCCCAAAATGATAACATTTAAAAATATCACCATCGATGTTTTATATTTTATATATTCTTTGTCTTCCACAGTACACGCAATGTATTACAATTAAAAATGAGCTGACGCGTGGGATCAACGCTTTTGAGAAAACGTGGGCGGCCAGTTTCCTTAGCGTTCCGTATTTCCGGGCGTTAAAATACCATATTATATTTCCAAAGTAACTGATAAATATTTCTGTTTAGTTTTGTAATGTATTCCGTTTACTTTGGACCAATAAGTTTTAGTGGGTTCCTGAGACGATTTCAATACAATTCAGTGCTAAGGCTATTTAATGATGTTGTTATTATATGTTAATACTTTATAGCTATTTATTTTAGTACTATATTTATACTAATCAATTTACTACAGCTACAAAGCGTACTGTGGTTTTTACGCTCAGACATTTCAAATCAGTATTTTTAAGCATTTCGTTAAAAATTTAAAAGTGCTATTTTTAATATTGAGTGTCGTACTACAATGAACTTTGGTAACAAGATGCTCTTAACAGAGCTAATTAGTTAAAGTTATATACTTCTTTGCAGACTAATTAATAGATATTCACAAGAAACCCGAGTGCCCTTTAGGAATGACAACCACTTTTTAAAATTTACGAATAAACTGAGATTGTGTTAGAATTTACTGAATAAATTAGTTTTATGATTAATGATGTGCCTTTGCAATTTAATTATCAGTAACCTAACACAATGGATCGCAACTCACAACAATTATAGGATTTCGCTTGATTTATAAGAAAATACTTCCACAAATTTCTATTCTGTATATAATTGTGATTTAAACTCATAACTTAAGCATTACTTTACATTATTCACGAAGTACTTAAGAACAATATTAAAAACCGACTACCAACGTGAAAACGAAACTCATAATTTTTATCTTTTTTGTAACATTGAAATATAATCCACATGTGACCTTCATAATACATCATCATCTAAAATTATTGCATTCTACATACATATTTAGATGCACACAGGTAAACACATATTCTTGTTTAAAAATTAGCGACCACCGATGCATAAAGAATCTTAATTAGTGTAATATAGTAAGATGTTATCACATGACAGCGCCAGTGGGAGGACGGAAACGCAGAGATCAGCGTGGAGCTCTTTTGTGCGGAAAATCACTTGTTTCCGCTCAATACTAAACGTGGTCATACAAGCCAACATTATTTTGTACACATAAACTTTCTATGGAAATATTTACCGTTGCCAATTCTGACACAGGCAGATTTATTATAAATCAACACAATACTACCAAACAGTAATCAAAAGTGGCGTGTATATGTCCCAAAT
Organism: Bombyx huttoni; assembly: GCA_002197625.1. Classification (NCBI taxonomy): domain Eukaryota; kingdom Metazoa; phylum Arthropoda; class Insecta; order Lepidoptera; family Bombycidae; genus Bombyx; species Bombyx huttoni. The sequence continues at coordinate 9,525 of ASCI01019839.1, forward strand.
ATCTATTAACTTCACAGTTTATCTTATACAATTCTTCAATTGAAGTATTTTAAGTTTTTTTTACACATATATAACCTCTATACATATATTATATACAAATCAGTTACTACACGTATGACGAATCATCGTTTCTAAACGGCTGGACCGGTTTTAGTTTTGAATTTCACAAGATTTTTCTTATAGCGATGTTCACTGTTTATTACTAAAACATTAATTAAATACTAATGATAGTAACATTGATATAGTTCAATTTACCTTGAACAGAAATAAACAAAATTATTAAATAAAGCAAAAGAAAATAACTGTCAATTACTGTTCAATAGTTATTGAATCACTTCTTGGTTTACTAGATTCACTTGTTTAAAAGGACATTTTAAATCACATCCAAATATGCTATGTTTTTTTGCTTGTCATCTGCAATACTTTTCCTTTATTATTTGTTATTCGCGTTATATGTTTAATATTGCCATTAGCACCAGCCGGTAAGTAAGGCATCCCGGGTCACAATTAACGTTAGTAGTCCTCAGACCGGCTGCAGGTAAAGGCATCGGGTAAAATTGTAAAATGATATGGGGATGAACAAAAATACTTAGATTTTCTCTTCTTTTTTATAAACTATACAGCCACGACATCCCTATTTAAAACGTTATAATTATATTCTTTTCAATTTAAATAGTAAACGTCAACATCACGCAGTAAATACATTATGGTAATTAATTTGAGTCAATATAACAGTGTAGATCGTGTTAGAAAACTAATTTGCAAAAAAATGTTTATTGAGAAATACGTTACTGTTAAGTAAATAACAAGGCATGTATTTATATTTTATTCAAGACAACGCATTCGCATATTTAAGCTCGGTCTTCGAACTAATCATTAAATAAACCCACAATATTGTTATGCACAAGTAATTCTATATAATTCTGAGGAATTTTGTAAAACATGAAGAGATCTGAGTGTTTTTAAACTCACGTTCAGATTCAGATTCACTATTCAAAGAAAATAAAATATGATATATCTATACATAAGTTATTAGACATCAAGAGTATGATATTATGTGTTCAGAAATTATTTATTATTAATACGTAGACTTAGGAAAACTAACAACTCAAGAGGAGCTGCTTCGCAAATAAATCTACTACCGGATCGGACCGCTAATAAGATCCAGCGAGAAACTCAGCGGGCTGATTCATGGGTTAAGTTGGACGTTGAAGTCTCGGGGCAACAGAGTAGCGGAGGCCCCCTAGCCAAAAATTGTGTTACAGATCTTGTTCCATATTTTGTTTTTATTGTAAATCTTTTATAAAGAGATATGTCTATGTTAAATACGAAGTAAACTGAGAGATAATTCTTCAACGTGATCTGCGATGTGCAATGTAATAGCAATCCTAGATTTTCATTAAAATGTATTCCTAACAATTTATGATACTATATTAAGTTTCTTAACTTAATAGACTCGTGTATATTACAATATATTACAGATGGCTTCACCGAGAAACAAATTCGACCTTCTATGGTAAGACCATAAGTTGTATAAATTACGAATTGTTACGAAACAATTTAACAGTTTCAATTTTCAAAGTTTTCATTGTAAGAGCAATGAATGAAGTTATAAACAGGCTATGAACGTGTTAATTTTCAATACAATCGGTCACGGCTCGCGACTCAAGGACTGCGCACCTTCAATGTTTACATTCCAACTCAATGTTGCCGAAAACATTACCGATATACTCTTATATTACGCATTATAACATTGATTATTATAACTTGATATTTTAACAGTTGGCAATGATAAAGAGTTCAGTGTTTTTCTTAAACATTCTTAGCAAATGAAATACAAATACAAAAATTTGTCGCGATACAATCGTGATTGAGATCATTCTGAGTTAACTCGAGTTTATTCCTACTACTAAAGAAACATTTCATCTACCCGTTTCATCATTTTATTGATCATAAAGATCATATGTGCCCCCTAACATTGGACTCTGCAATTAACTTTACTTGAAGATGTTTTTCTTGACTTCATCAGGGCCAGATTTAGAGGTCTAGAGGCCTCGGGGCAACAGAGTAGGGGAGACTGCCTAGTCAAAAATTATTTTCCGAATAAAATGAAAAATTATGTTACTTATTTTTTTCCAAGTTTTTTTACAAAGTCCGTTAAGGGGGCCCTCCGTTAGTGGCAGCCCCGGAGCTTTAGTACAGGTTGCCCTTCCCTAAGCTCGACCCTGGACATCATCTAAGAAGATTACACCAAATAAATTTAGACCAAATAATAATACCCGTACTTTCTCGGCGAAGATCATGTACATTAACAATATTGGTCAGATCATCCGTTAAACCACTACCACGTCTATTTAATGCGGCTATGCAGTCTGGTCTGAGAATAGTCAAGCTAAGAATATTGATTTGTCCATTAATACAGGGTGGGCCATTGATTAGTTTACATTTAAATTTGATTTCCCGCGCAAACCCAAGCAGCGTGGGGTGCGAGGAGGGGTCAAACGGCTAGCTCGTTTCTCGGAAATTTAGTCGCCATGGATCGGTTCACATTTTTATCAGTGTGAGGTAGACATTCACGTCATACGGGCCACTCTTAACACTAGTTAGGACGTGAGCTCGTCTTACCTACCCGTGCGGACTCACAAAAGGCTTTACCACCAATAATTACGCAAATTATAATTTTGCGGGTTTCATTTTTATTACACGATGTTATTCCTTCACCGTGGAAGTCAATCGTGAACATTTGTATATACAAATCTTTAATATTAAAGAAACACTTTTATTGTAAGTTAAGTGTATTATTTTCTGTTTTTCCTGGATCTCAGCCCAACTTCTAGACTATATTTTTGAATAAACGATTTCCCTGAAACCTTAGCCCATGATGATCCCATAGATTAGAACTCATTATAGTATAATTGGAAAAGATAAAACCAGAGATATTTGATCCGATACTTCGCTTTCAATGTCACTACTAATAATATTTAACTTTAACCTTAAAGCCGGCAAACGCTTAGAAGTTAGAGACAAGAAGTACAATACAATCAATCAAAAACAATTTTACTGATTTCTACCATGATTCGACACTGCTATAAAACTCTTAAAGTATATTTATATAAATATAACAGCAGTGGACGCATATTGTCGTCTCGGTACAATCCCACATTAAAATTCCTTCTCACGTAACAAGCTGGCATTGCAAACAACATTAGAAGTATGCTAAGCACCATTAAATACAAAGGAAAAGAAAGTACTGGTTTGAAAAAGAAAACAATAAGTATTATTTGAGCTAAACCTAAATGGATAACAGTAACATCGAACAAAATAGAATTTCATTTTGGGAAGATAATGAATATGGCGTTGCGGCATATCCCTCTATGACTCACAATGTGTTTTCTTGTTCGATAATTATTTCAAATTCATTTAGAATAGTTAGTTAATGTCAGAGTGAAGACAAATATAATATTTTTCTTAATAAATATCTACATAGGTAACAGGAATTTAAATACTTTGACAGCAATAGTATAACTTCGTATATTAAATATGACTTCTTAAAATTGTAAAGTTTTTGTAATTGCTCATGAAAGGAAAGAGTAGAAACGATAAGTTCACGTATGAATATTTGTAAATCTTTAGATTTTGCTAATACAAATGAGACGTGGACCTCATGTCTCAAGGTTCATGTCTCAAGCATTCAGGCTATAATGTCCATGTTCGAGTGTTTCATATAAGGCGGACCCATCCATAATATTTAAAAAGCTAATATTTTACTTTAAAATTTAAATTCTATAGCCAACACGATGCAAGCATACCTTATACAGTACACGTTAACTGCATGTTTATACATTAAAATTCTATTATCGTTTATTCGCTAGACTGATAAGTTTGTCGCGCTACAGATACCTATGAAAACACAAAACTAATAAAATAACATTCGAAATTCACACGAAACGTTCTTTGTGTTGCAGAAAGACGTATCCTCCGGGTTCAACGACCTCAAACGGCAGCGGCCACTTTCGCTACAGACACATAATCGTTGATTATGGCCATCTGTGATTTGTTATAATCACGATACTCTCAAACGATCTTGATAATCCTCACGTCTATGACCTATGACTTTTGCCTCGGTAAACATCGCGTACTCCGTAAGACGTTGAAGTATTACCTGACTAATATTTACCTATTTGCAAAAGACTTTCTAGTTGAAATAGATTGCGTTGCGTTAATCTTGACAACATACACCTCTTGCGTGATTTAGCATTGCAAATTTCGTAAAGTAAAACTATAGAAATCCATTTAACAACTACGTTAAAATATATGTTTGTAGGACCTTTGTTATTTTATTATTCAAGATTAGAATCAGAGTAATACGTTAGTTACTTTTAAACTCAGTTCCAAGGTAAACTAGTCGCTGCGACATGGCGCGTCCTCAATGTACCAATTTAACGCTCTAAGACTACACATACAACTGGCTAAAGAACATTCCCTCAGAAAATCGATCTCAGTCAAATGCTACTTACTATTTGTCTGAATAAAATAAGTTTCAGGCAAAATATGTTCGAAAGAGGTTTAAATTTTTTTATTCCTTAAAAGAATAGACAATATAGATAGCTAGGTATCATTTTCGCTCCTGTTTTTTAAATGACTTCCGTTTTGTTTAGCTATTGACAAGCATTTAATGTCTTAGTTATATCAATGCTTAATTAGGAGCAGTCACTTTATTTCAAAATAACATTAACAAACAAAAGAACAAACTTATACATAAAATGAATCTAAATTTTGAGTGCTTAACCTTATGGTCGATTTTCGATCACTGAGCGAACACTAGTTCAGTAATTCAATAGAATCCATCACATAAGCTGTCAGGCAGAAATTGTAAGAGGATCAATTACGTGAAACATGTTTCTTAGTTAATACAAAGACGTTTATTCTTCACATATGCGGAAATGAGACAAGTATTTACAAAAATTATATAATAACAAGCAAATATAATACTTATCGTTCAAACGTAACGTGACAATGTTTTCGAATAGAAACTGCTCGAACAAATGTACATTTGTGTGACGATTTTAAAAAAAATATTATTTTGTGTAAACGTACCCTTATAACTTTAATAATATTCACATTCAAAGCCGTCGATTATCTCTTTAATTGCGACAATCTCACACTCAATCTCATTTATTAAAAAAGTTAATTACTCTTAAAACTCATAGGGAAAATGATTTGAAATAAAACTCACCGCTACCAGGGCATCATTTCCGTAGGCTCTGCCTTCCAAAGCGAGTTCTTTGTCAAGCATTGCATCCAGCTGCTCTAGCTGATGGCATGATGATCGAGCTGCTACCCAACTCGAAGCCAATATGAAAGTTCCCAAGATGAAGGACGAAGCGACCACTGTTAGTGCTGCAATCTTCGCGATCTGGACTGAGGTTGAAACCCTTTGCCGATAAGCCTGAATTTTGAAAAGAAAAATTGAGTTACAGTATTGATATGAACTTGACACATGCGTAGGAAAAACAGTGTACCAATGGTCCCTATCAACCGATGAGATTTAGTACTGGCAACTGTATTTTTTTTAAATGATCAGTTTATTCGAAATTTTCATAATAAAACAAAAGAGTCATCAATCATATGATCTTGAGGTATTGATGACTATAGTGGGATTGCGATCATTGGGCGAACATAAGTATAGATAAAAACTCATTTAGATTATCCATTCTTTTGATAATTTTACTATACGCAAAATCAGAAGATTTTGTTACAATTACTGATAAATAAAACAAAACAATTATCTTTCTATATATGAGTTGGTAAATTTAGGAAAACCATTTTTTATGAATTAGATCCTTTGGTGTTTTTGAGCAAGAAAAAGCTCCATGCACGTTTTATCTTATACTTATTTTAGCGATAATAATAATTAAGTGATTTGAACAACTCTTTTAACCTACGAGGACTATCTCTGACAGTATTTACATTCGGAAAAGTGCACGAAACAAAATAAATGTATAAATCAGTAATTGGGTAACCTGCGATGATTACGTTACGAACCTCTGCATTGCAAACAAAATGTCGTAGCGTGTTAGCAATACTTTAACTGTTCGGTTGCATAAAGTGGTAGTCAACGAACTTTATTCGCTCAGTTGCATAAAGGGGGTAGATACTTAAAATTTATCTTAGCTAGTTACTTTTTTTTAGTATAAAATGTTTTTTTAAGTATTTCCAATTTGGTGGTATTAAAGGCAGGGTGCTTATGACCCTTTACTGGTACTTTTTTATATTTCAATCTTCCAAAAGCTTTTACATTTCTAATTTTCTTTCTTCTTATGTTTCAATATTTTTCCTGGTGGTAGGACCTCTTGTGACTCCGTACGGGTAGGTACCACCACCCTGCCTATTTCTACCGTGAAGCAATAATGTATTTCGGTTTGAAGGGTGGGGCAGCGGTTGTAACTCTACTTAGACCTTATAACTTACATCTCAAAGTGGGTGGCGCATTTACGTTGAAGATGTCTATGGGCTCCAGTAACCACTTAACATCAGGTGGACTGTGAGCTCGTCCACCTATCAGAGCAAAAAAAAACTAATTTCCATTATGTTGTCGTTATAACATATTTAACCTCTTTTAGGATAAATCGTATTGAGGTTACATATATTATACAAAACGTAATTAAATCTTATGATATTGCTCAACCATTTTAGAATAATTCATATCATTGCAAATGTAAGACCACTACTGAAAGTCATACAAGTACCTACATGAATGCGACTAGCGCCACCCATCATAAAACACGAGGACAAATCTCAATTCGATCGTTCAATAACCGTAAGTAAGATTTGGAGGGAAAGTTAGGTAGGTAAATGAGGGGAACTCTCCTATTAATAGCCGATTAATAGCCTTACGTTCCTATTAATAGCCGAACAAACTATTATCACGCATGCTTAACTAGCAATATACGCTTTTTGTAATTTTCCATTTGTATGTTTTAAAACAAACAGTATGACAGACGCGAGCAAAGTGGGACAGCAATATTCTCACCGAGCTAACGAAACATCAATCACATACAATAGCCGAACAAACTATTACAAACAACATGCTTAACTAGCAATATACGCTTTTTGTAATTTTCCATTTGTATGTTTTAAAACAAACAGTATGACAGACGCGAGCAAAGTGGGACAGCAATATTCTCACCGAGCTAACGAAACATCAATCACAGAAAATGCGATACCTAAACAAGAAAATATGCCTAAGTTATTGCGACACCCGCAATAACAACAGAAAACCTTTTGTCCTTAGCGAAGCGGAGTTAATGAAGTGTTGGCGTACTAAAGAACCTTTGCACGAAATTACGTAACACTCAACGAAGGCAGGGAGGGGCCTGGTGAAAGTGCGCCAACATTTTATTGCATTTGTGAAATCCATCATCTTTACTGAACTGCAAAATTATATCGAATTCAAACTTCACGTTTACTTTGTGACTTTGAATCCGTATTATAATTTTATGCAATAATTTTAACGCTTACGAGACACTTCCGATACTTTCTATGAGTGCGGTAATGTTAAAAACTTGATTGAACGAAGTGGAAAAATTTATTATGAATTAAATATATAACAACCTCGAATTACTAAGAAGCAATTCGAATGGATGGATTAGAATGTTTCCGGCGATATCAAGCCTGAAACAAACATAGGTTTTGTTAGAAATGATAATTAAAATGCAGCCCAAGTAAAAAACAAATGCAACTGAGAAGGGCATACATACTTCAAGGAAGTGACAATATATCGTTAAAGCAAGCATAGGCTAAATAAGTAGCAACACTTTATGTATACCAGATGTTTTGAGTAACGTGTAAAATATAAACAGTAACATGATTATTATGTATTGACGTCTCCCATTATAATTCCAAATGTGTTAGTCAACTGCCTGTAGGTTACTACATCATGTAGGTATAAAACGTCTTGGATCACGTATTTTTAACATAAATATTCAAGAAGTCCTTCAAGAAATATTTTAATATAAAATCTACTGTTTAATACATTTTATCCATAACAACGGGTGTACGAGTTTTTTTTAAATATCACGATACTTTTTCTGTCGATATCTCAGTCCCATATCTCTGCAGTGCTCGGATTATTCTATATATTTTTATGATTTTTTTACATAGACCTAATATTGCACTAAATATTAGAATATATATATATTACTTTTTTATGTAGAATGCATGTTACCTTTTTACTTTAGTTTCTCAACGAATGTACTTTATACGTTGTTTTCTACATCACGCCAAAGAACGCTCAAGACGTTAAGTACGCCAAAGTACAAAAATGTGCATGAAGTGCATGATGTATGCAGAATAAATAATACAAACTTTTTCCCAAAAAACTCCTTTTTCAAAGAAAAATGAATCAATATTTACGTTTTTAATTTTAGTGAAAGCAACAACTCTCGATATTTTGTGGTAAGCGTATGTGAGTCATAAAGTTTAAGGCAAAACAACAGCTCAAATATCATCTCCGCTGTTTGTGAAACTTTAAAAAAGAAGCGTAAGTGTCATGAAAATATCTATTTTCTGCCCGCTGAGTTTCTCGCCGGATCTTCTCAGCGGGTCGCGATTCCGATCTGGTAGTAGATTCATTCGCGAAGCGGCTGCTTTTGAGGTATTGGGTCTCCTCTGGAGGCGCTCTGGCGGCTGTTAGCAAGTCCCACCCCTCCTGGCTGAGCTTTGCTCGCCCACCTGTCCTGGTGAAGCTGGAAAGGCCTTTGGGCCGCCAGTAATATTTCAATCATAAAAAAAAATAAAATAAAAATATCTATTTTGTCAGATAAAGTCGTCGTTGGTACTACCAATCACACGTTGGTACTATAAACATCAAAGTTATTATAGCACATAATTCTTGTGTCACTATAGTCGCACAACCACTTTGTGCTTATATTGTAATTTAAATGAAACAGTGATTGTCTAGTATGAGTTTCACCTCATTTCCACCACTTTGAGCTACCTACCTACCTACATCACTGTCTTCCAGCCTGGTTCTAATTTCTGCAACTTATTACCTTATAACCCATAAAAGTGGACAAAAAATTAAGATAAGAATTTTCTCCTAAGCATTACATTAATAAATTTAATGTCGACCTGTCGAAGTTAGAGGAAAGTAAGAACTTTACTCAATTATTTCGCTTTAGAATAAATTGTATTTATTATAATGTAAACGAGTACGAGCTATTGTTTATTAATCGTGGATATTTCGAGCAAATATCAAACTGTGACTGACTGAGACATGACGCAAGCCTATTGTCCACTTGGTCAACTAGCCAATAACGATTTCACTCCGGATTGTGTTGTGCATTGTTTATCTCTATTGTAAAAACTTCTTTGTTTTCATAACCACAGGAACTTCCAGAACATTAATTTTTATTTTTATTTGATAACTTAAAATTTCTGCAGATTAGTCATGGCTGTAAAGATTATATATAGATTATAGGGAAAACCCCGTGTTCAATCAATTCACCATTCACGTCATTTTATTACTAATTTTGAGACAAACTAAAACCTTACAAGACGCTTACAGCCTTTGACAAGTTTTTCCGCGTGTTTTTTTTAAACGAATCAAAAAGTAAATAAAGACTCGATGCACGTAAAGCGTTTTTAAGGTGCAAGAAATCATATTTTCAATAGAATTATGTTTACTGCACGTCCCTAATGCTATTTTAAATGTGCCCACATTTTTTTTTCATAGAAATGCGAATCTAATTATATACCATTGTTATCAATTTCTGAGCCTGATCTATTGATAATTCAAGGCTTTAGCTCAACGGGAAAGTTTATTTAAAACAAATGAGCACATTTGAGCACAAGCACACTTTTAACCTATTAACAATAAAAATTAACTTAATCAAGTCAATTCTGAACAAAAGGATGTTAGCAGGATAAAGAAGAAAATTGAACCACGTAAATTAAAAATATAATATATAATAAATACTAAGTATAGTACTAAAAATGTTTTTGACTAAATTAATCTTGAATTTTAATATTATTTTTAAAATAGATTTTAATAAAGTTTTAAGATTTTAATAAAGAACCGTCAGATGCTCGCACAGCACAACAATAAAATTTCCCACGATTAACACATTATTATCATCTATGATTCCCAATATAATTTCTTTCTTATTTTTGGTTGCAATAAACAAATCACAGAATAATAGTTTTAAAAATATATTTTACATAAATGTAAAATACATACATTTCCGTAATATAAATGGAAAATACAACATTAAATTTGAAAAATAAAATAACTTCGTAACATTAGATTTCAGAAAATATTTAGATATTGCTTAAATTATTATTGATACAACTGGTAGCATTCGCCTAACAATTTATCTATTAGATATCTTTGTATTTCCTGTTCTCTATGTCTTTCAGATATTAATAATGCCAATACATCAAATGAATAAAGTGACTATGTTTACAAACAAGTGTCTACGCGTCACCTGCTATAGACAATCACTAGACCGAGAGAAAGGCGCTTTCCACCAGTGGTATCCTACTTTTCGACTGCACAATTATTTTGCCTCATTTAGTGACTGTCATAATAGTTAAACAATTAGAAAACTATACATTTCTGAATCAATATATTTTTGTTCTATTACTGCACTAAAATAAACAAAATAAAGTTTTTGTTTTAATAAAATGTTATTCAGTTTTAGTTTTCCAATGGAATAATGAATAACTGAATGAATAATATACATACATAAATATATATATCATTATATATATATATATATATATATATCATTAATTCTTAAATAGGTAACGGGTTTCGCATACCGGTGGAGGTTCTGACGTGCTGTATACTTCAGAAGGCGGATATTCCGGTTTCATAGCGATTGTGGCCATGGAGTCTGGCTGATGTTCTTTTTCCATCACGATCTAATACTGTTTATAAAAATTTATTTATTGCTCGTCTCTGAGTAACGCGCACTATGTCTGATGTTCGAAGTTGAAGTGCGGGTCTGTGAACAACTTAGGACAAGTGAGTGGTGTCGTCGAGCGTAGGCGCAGAGAACGGCCGTGGTGGGGTCGCCGGTCGCCAGCCCGGTACCGAAACTCGCTTGTTTTACATTCTCATACAATGGCTGAACATACTGTTTAGATAAATAACAAAAAAAAACTTTTATTATTCATTTCATGCAAATCATTTGAAACGTCAATTAATCAAGGGAAACACACGATATACGATGATATGTAAAATGAAAGTGTACATAATATTCAAACTTATATTTTATATTTTACTGGTTACTTATATTTTACTGTCGGTAGAACGTCTTGTGACTCCATGCGGGTAGCTACCACCGCCTTGCTTATTTCTGCCGTGAAGCAGTAATGCGTTTCGGTTCCAAAGGTGGATAGCGCATTTAAGTTGTAGATATCCATAGGCTCAAGTAACCACTTAACACCAGGTGGGCTGAGAGCTCATCCACTTTACTCAGCAAATATATAAATAAAAGATATATTTTGAAATGAAAACAATACATAATAAAATACCCAGTTGTATTCACCTATATTATGCATTTGTAAGAATTCTCATTCTAAATTATTGTTTTCTTCTCCTACATTTTCGAATTAGGTGGGCTGAGAGCTCATCCACTTTACTCAGCAAATATATAAATAATAGATATATTTTGAAATGAAAACAATACATAATAAAATACCCAGTTGTGTTCACCTATATTATGCATTTGTAAGAATTCTCATTCTAAATTATTGTTTTCTTCTCCTACATTTTCGAATTATTATGTTGAGTTGAAATGGTTTGTGTCTCGGTCTTTGTGGACTATTGTTCCACATAACATAACACATAATTCGAAGATTAATAATAAAACTGATTAATTTTTTGGTTTCAATACAGATTTACTGGATAAAAACATATAATTACTATTATATTTATCTATTCTTTTTTCATAGATGAGTAAACAACATTCTTTTAAATAATGTAATTCATATATAAGCAATAAGCATTTAATTTAGGAAGTGGACGGTAAAAATATTATTTCGACTAAACCGTTCTAATGTTTTTTATTCGAAACTTAGACTTACAGACTTACTAAAAGGTTGTGCCTTTTAATATAAACCACTATGAACCAAACTGTGGTATCTTATTTTGAATTTGTTTATATTTTGTTCGATTTAATCGTCGTCAATCATAAAATCATCCACACACATCCACATAGAAAATCATTACAACATTACAATTCAATGCGTTCGGCCTTCCTTAAAAATATGGCACTATAGACTGGGTTACCTTTGCTTCTTCAATAAACAAAACAAAGAGTGAATAATTTCAATTTCAGGTTATATGCAGCCAAAATTTAAAGATTTATCTATTTAATAGTAATAGTAAACATGGCAACTACAGCTAAAGGAACATTTCAGCCAGTAAGTAAATGTGTAATATTATTTTTTTTCCAGACATAACAAACAAAATAGATTTACTCTATTATTTGACCATATTGAGGCAATTTTAGGTACGAAACATGAATACTCTGTTGAATTTCTACATTCAATAAATAAACTACAAATAAAACATAAGTTTATTTTTTTCTCCCCCTCCTTTAGGATTCTGATGTTCACATTTCATATGAAGATCAACAAAAAATTAACAAATTTGCTCGACTCAATGCTAAAGTTGACGATTTTAAAGATGAACTCAAAGTAAAACAAAACGATGTAAAGAACCTAGAAGAAGCAGTTGAAGAACTCGGCCTTGCTGATGATTCTGAAAAAATCCCTTACCTTATTGGTGAAATTTTTATTTGTCAGAATTTGGAAATTACTTTGGTAAGTATATCACATTAATATTTAGATAAATTTTAGAAAAATAAAATGATTATATAAACTAGAGTTAAATTGATAATTGAAAAGTATCTTGTTTATCCTAAAATTATTCAAATGTAGTACTCAATTCAGAACTCAACAAATATTCACGATTGACTTCCACGGTTAAGGTATAACATCATGTAATAAAAATCAAACCCGCAAAATTATAATTTGCATAATTACTG
>ASCI01021749.1:0-11912 GCA_002197625.1 Bombyx huttoni
AATCGAAATATCCGACCCGAAGAAAATACTAAGATACTTATATTTAATCAAATACGTAAATGTACCATACTGGTTACAGTTAGCTTGTGATATTAATTCGTTATGCGTACGTTTGCGTGCTCCCAATTTATCCACCCAACTAATCCTTTGATTAAGACCGTACAGAAACCACGAACCCATCATTGAGTTTACACGATAAACCAAATGCGACGCATATATCAAAATCACAAATCGGCTTACCCGGAATGATGTGCAGAGCCCAAGCTGCATCGGCTCCGTCGGATAAGGCAGGTGCAAGGTGTCGATAACGGAAACTATGTTTTCAAGGTATAAATCAGCCTGTTACTCGGTTAACAGAACCCTACCGACACTTAGGACCGGTTTGTTTGTTCATGTGTTCTGTCAGCGGTATATTAACTCACACTTGAAGCAAATCTCGGATACCTAAATGCAGATCTGTATTAGTTCCACTGACAAATGACGCTCAGAGAGACCGCGGACCTTTGCCTAACAGACAATATTAACTTCAACTTCTTTTTTAAGTGACAAGAGTGAAAAAAGACAAAGAGTAAGTATTTCAAACTTCCCCAATATTTAATTCAATTTATTTTTCACTAGTGATCCGCCGTCGCTTCGCTTCAGGAATTGTAATTAATGATTGCTTATGAAAATAAGAAGGCAGATTTTTTCCTACTTAGCGTTATATTTTGGGTAATTCACACTAAAACTTAATAAATCACATCCTGACACGGTAAAAAGTTACCTATGTTCATCAGAAATAATTTCGGCTTCTAAAAAAGATTTTTTCAAATCGGTGCAGTAATTTCGGAGCCTATTCAACACAAACAAACCTTTCCTCCTTATAATATTAGTGTAGATTTAAACTTATATTATATACAAACGGATATATACCAGTACCAAAGCAACCTATAGACATATGTAAGTATATCCACATATTACTACTGCTTTAATGTGAAGACTACGAGGTCCAAGAACCACAATCTGTGACCTATGCCCCAAGCGTCAGCACAATAAGCGGCACGTGATACAGTAAATCGAGGTGCTCTAAAGAAAGTCGACCCAGGATTACGGCCACCGAATGAAAACGACCTGCTAATGAGCATCGCAAGTTAATTGCCGCGAACCCCCTCACACTATTCAGTTACGTCTGAACTGAATGCTGATAAGAACGCAGCCCAAACAAAAACATGTAACAAGCTACCTTAAAAATGTCTTGTATTTATTTTATAGCTGGGTAAAATTTTGAGATATATTAAAAACAAACACTTATCATCACTAAGTACATAGTATAAAACAAAGTCGCTTACTTTGTCTCCATATCCCCATGTATGTTTAAATCTTTAAAACTACGCAACGCATTTTGATGCAGTGTTTTTTTATAGATAGAGTGATTGAAGAGGAAGGTTTATGTGTATAATAAAATCCACAAAATACTGGAGAAGTACTGTTATTTTCGAGGTTTCTAATGTGATGTCGTAAATAATTACATTTTTTCCGCTTATATTTCAACAAACGCAGGCTGAACCCCACGAGAATTAAATTAATAATGCACTAAGTATTGTACACATTGAAAATTTACATTGGTCTACAAAAGACACCGCGATGGTATATGGTTACCTCTACCAAAATAACATTTTGACACAACAGTTGGAACACCGCCCCAAGCGGCAAATGTAGGCAACCGTTCCATTTTCATACAAGTTTGAGCTAACTACAACGCTATCGAAAACGTTAAAATACTCGCACTAAGGACATACACACTACAGGACCATATCTGTATAAAAGAAAGTTTATTAAAATCAATAATATGTAAATTACAATTCCTGAAGCGACGCGAGGGCGGGTCGTTAGTCATCATCTTCCTCTACCTTATCCCACTAGGTGGGGTCGGCACAGCGAATTTTTCTTTTCCATTCTCTTCTATCAGCCATCATCACAACACTCACTCCTCTCTTTCCTATATCACCATTCACACACTCCATCCATGTCTTCTTCGGTCGACCTCTTCTCTCTTTACCTTGCACTACCATTTCCATACATCTCCTAGTCACATGCATCTTCTCTCCACGCATCACATGTCCATACCACGTTAACCGTCCGCTCCTTAATTTGTCAATCACCGGTGTCACTCCACACATCCATCTCAACATTCGCATCTCTGCTACAGATGTTAAAATAAAGCATGTTGTCTTGAGGATATTTTGTATGATTTGATTTGATATATTACTTAAACAAGGTATAAACCAATCTATCTTAACACATTTTAATATAAAAAAAACATTCCATAACAAAAATAATAATAAAATAAAGTTCTCCAATGAAACTAGTGTACACATAATCCAACAGAAAACGGCCAACAAGAAACGATAATGACCGTACAAAATGTTTACGTAAGAAATTGGCATTGGCTTGGCAATGTTTGGCAAATAAGGCCTGCGGCAGGGCCCCTGCGTGTGACAGGAAATCTAATAACCCTTGAACGAGTTTCACGTATAAATTTCTTGCAGAATGGCCGCGCCCTGTCCCTTTTAGAGTTCCATGTATTGCCTCGGACAGCACTCAAGAATACATAGTCAGAATTTTTTCATACGAATCTTTTAGTGTTGGTGTTTAATATTATGTATGTAGGTAATGCTCAGGTAGTTTGTTTGACTTGGAGATATAGCTTGTTAAGGTTGTGATATTGAAAACACATGCTTAGATACATCATATCCTAATGCTCGCAGGTTTACGGAAATATATTTAATTACTTTCAAACATAATTTTATTTGCGGCTTAGTTCTCTATCTGATATTGCTGATGTCCTTGAGTATTGGTAAAAACAAGTGAGTTCTTATTGTTGTCTGCTTACAAAACATAAATGATAGAAGGAGCAAAACCTTGTTGGGATAGTTGAAAAAGTGTCCGTCTGTTAACAGCAAGCTATTGTTCAAAAACTCACCGAAATAGCGCTTGTGTATGAGGTGGAAATAGAATGAATGTAGCAGTTTAAAACAGAACCAAGTGTTCTGGATTGCTGTGAAAGCTATGTTCCGATTTACACTGCCGGCAGTTTTCAGTGTTCTTACAGGAGACAAATCCGTTCCGTCAAGGACTGATGTATACAGTCGCAATATCCTAGGAACAAATATGACATCATAAATCGTTACCTCTTTTCTATTCCGAATCCTATGTTTCCGAAATCACGTGTTCTTGGTGATCACGAGACTCCTTTTACCGTTCTTAACCTCATTTCAATAATTCTGTTCATAAGTTATCATACATTAAAATTTCTTGAAAAACTCTTTTTCACAAAATGTTTTGTAAATACTTACTTTTATTATATGATTCATTCAAAGGAAAATAACTTGAATATTTAATTTTTAAATATTTATTAAATTTCAACAATATTTTTGTTTGTAGTGAAAAGAATTCCAAAAACCGTCGATAGCAGTAAACAGTATTTCTTTTTTTTTTCCTACCTATTCTAGTAACCTCGAGGGGTTATTCTAGATTCACCGGGTTAGTAGGTGAGATCACGGGGCTCAAACCTGACGACGTGCTAACATGAACCCTAGCAAGAGTCGTGCTTCGCAGAATCTACCACCGGATCGGAAACGCGACCCACTGAGAAGATCCGGCGAGAAACTCAGTGGGCAGTATTTCTAAGAAAGGAACGGCTCCGCATTATATTAAGGACAGGTGGTCTACCGAGCAATGTCACCTCTCCTGACTGAGCCTTTGCTCGCCCACCTGTCCTGGCGAAGCTGGAAAAGCCTTCGGGCCACCAGTAATCCGGCAATCATAAAAAACAGTATATTAAAGAGAGGACACACCTTACAGAGCTCGCATGGAGAGAGTGCATGTCGGAACATAGCTAAAGTTTAGTAGATTATGGCATTATTTTTTAAATCATTCCAGTTGCTACTATGGCGTCACCTTAATTGGTTTCCTTTCAACAAACACTTTTTATTAAACTGAGATGGTAGGTACTCTTAGTTTTACCCTCAATACCTTAAATACAATAAAGCTTTTACACATTCCTTTGAGCATTTAGCTATGACAATTCAATGAGCACTGTAAATATTCATATGATTTTCAATATGTATGTAGGCCTTTATTTTGAAGAAAATATTTTTCCTTTATAAAAAAGCGATTGCCATTACGCAACTTGGAATATAAGGTTAAGGTTCTAGCTTACCACGCTAATACCATGCATTCAACAGTAATTAATAATTATCTTATAATTATTTAACCACGGAGGTAATAAATCGTACTACTTATTACTTCAAATATTAAGTATTTCATCTATACTTATTATACTTCCATGGATTTAACAGAAATATTAAGTGTATCTTTTTTTTTTCCTACCTATTCTAGTAACCTCGAGGGGCTATTCTAGATTCACCGGATTAGTAGACGAGCTCACGGGGCTCAAACCTGACGATGTGCTAACACGAACCCTAGCAAGAGTCGTGCTTCGCAGAATCTACCACCGGATCGGAACGCGACCCACTGAGAAGCTCCGGCGAGAAACTCAGTGGGACAAGTGTATCATCAATGTTTAACAGTATCATTCTGCTTTTAAAATTTGGGATAATCTATGTATTTGTACGTCACACATTCTAAGAAAGTCACACTCTATGGTTGGCATGCTGTTACTGCCATCTGCTGTCAAACACATTGAAAGCACGGGCGGCGAAGGCTATTAAATATGTTGTATTGTGTTTATCACTAGATGGCGCGCCACCATGAGTTTTCTTGCTTATAGAATTTAACAAAATACCTACCTACCTAATGTAATGAAAATGACTATTGATAAAAGAATCTCATAAAATATGTAAATTTATTGTAAATGTTCTGTTGTCTTTTATCATAAATACCACAATTTCGTTTGCCCAAGCAATCAACATTACGTCACGTTTGTGACGTCAAGGACAAGTGTTTTTCCTTTTATTCGTTGATTTTACGTTTTGCTGCGTAACAAATTATGGCAAATAGTGGATATTTTGACGAAAATAGTGATGTTTCTGCTATTCTATTCGATTTAGATAACACTTTAATACAAACAAGAAAAGGAGATACTAAAGCTTGTAATAAGGTGTGTATATTTTGATATTTTGTATTCTTTCACTTTGACATTGCCACGGTCATGGAAGCATGGGTTTATAGGGTGATTGACAAAATGAATGTACCTACTGTCAGTCTTATTTTACGCGCTAAGTAATATTTTACGACTTTGAATAATTTATTTTGCCAAAGGCTTACTTCTAGGCTCACTTCAGAACTACTGCTGCATGCATAGCATGTAGATATTAATGTAGATCATTTACGTTCCAGTGAGCTATAATTAGAATAACATAGTAAGAGAACGTGAGCTCGACGTCCAGATTTAGCTATTTTGGAAGAGAACACACTCTAATTATAAACGTGATGTAGATCGAGTCGCTGTTTGAACGATTCGACTGCGATTCTGCGCACTCAGTGGAGCCCTATTGCGTTTTGTGAGCGTGTCGAGTGTTAGTGACAATGGGTGATGTATCAGAACCAATCAAGAAATGCATACTAATCTTAAAAAATGCAAGGAGTGACACCGAAAAATTTGCTGCCCTCTTTATGGTGACGAAACTGGTGAAAAGCAAGGACTGCAATTCTACTGCAAAGAAAGCACTTTTTGAAGCCATCGGATTTCAATTCCTCAAGAAATTGTTGACAAGCAACAGTGTAGAAGATGATTGCCCTCCATCTGTATATAAATCGGTGGCATTATCTGTACTCACCAACTTCTGTAATGAACCTGAACTTGCAACCCATCCAGAAATGCTGGCAAACATTCCAGTATTCCTTGATATAGTACAAACATCAGATAATGATGACTATGATGATAACCTTATCATTATCAGTGAAGCGTACACCTGCCTACAATGTATAGCGGAACATGAAACTGGCCAAAGAGCTCTTATTGATGTTGGTGCTATAAAAAAAATGTCTGAAATCTACTCTCATCAAAGCTTTCAGACAGATGAAGCACTAAATATCCTTGTGAAATTGGTTAGCCGCTATGGCCCTGCAGCATGGGGAAGCGATCCTAAACCGTTCCACGCATTGGTAAACAAGATTGCTTTAGATTTTGCAACAGATCAGTCGGAGAGGAAATTTGAATTGGCCACAGTACTTAGTGCACTCTTGTACAGTTGCAATAAATCTACCGTTTTGCCTGGATCATCAGATGAAACATGGCCTCAAAGTATCTACAAAGCTCTTCATGATATTCTTACAAGTAAAATAGGAAAAAATCAGAGAGACCCCGCTTTGAAGCTAGCTGCTAACATTGTTGATTTGCTTGGTATAGAATGGACTTTTAATGATGAAGAAAATCCTAAGAAATTCTTTCTACTTCTTTTACAACTTTGTGCCATTGAAGTAAGAATGCAATTGGAAGATAGAAGCTTCAAGCAGGCATTTGCTAATGGAGAGTTAGTAACTGCCTGTTTTATTGTTCTGGAATTGTCTATCAACTACATGGCTACTGATCAATTGGACTTGGAACAAAAAGAAAAACAATCTGTATACACCAGCTTAAAGGGAGCATTCAATGCTGTAGTTTCATTACTGACAAAAGTGTCTAATGATAAAAACAAGGATAAACTTCCAGATGCTGAAAAAATATTTGTCGGAGCAATGGTTAGAGTGCTGTTTGCCTGGATAGCTCAAGAGACAACAGCCATGAGAGAACAAATCTATGCTTTGCTGCCCTTTATGTTTTCCCTCGCCAATGATTCATTTCATGCGTACAGATCAAGAAAACTCGCTGAGAAAAATAAATCTGAAGGTGAACCCTTAGATAATAACTCTGGACTAATGGGCCAAATAGATTTACTTCGCCTGATGCTACCTGCACTTTGTCACTTAGCTGTTGAAGATAAAGCCCGAGATATTATGTTTAACCTAAAACAGGAAGACATTTTATATGAGGCTATGAATTTCCACTGGTCTATTGTGCATTATAAGAAACCTCCTATTCCTAAATCAGAAAGGGGCAAAGCTAGGACTCAACCAGAGCCAGAACTGGATCCCAAGTTATTGGAAGATATGAAGGATTCACGAGCTGCCATGGTTAGCCTCTGCAACATTTTCATGAACCTGACAGTGCTGGCACCTAAGATTGTTGACAATAGCATGCTGTTTAACACTCTACTCAAATTCATCTTCAATAATTTACCAGAACTGAAGGACATCCCTGAAAATCTTGTCTTACATGGACACTTGGCAGTACTGGGATTACTCTTGTTCAAACAACAGGCAAACAAAGTCAAAAAGAATGATTTTTCAATTTGTAGATATATTCAATCAACAATCAGGTTCCTTTGGGATGCATACAATGTAGACGAATCAAATGATCCAACTGCTTTAGTTGTGTCCATGAGCTATAAAGAACACTGGAATGAAATAGCAGATTTATGGTTCCTAGGGATGCAGACAATGAGTGGAGTATTAACTATAGTTCCTTGGATATCAGAATTTGCAATTGAAAGTGGTTGGGCCGGTGGCATAATTGAAATGCTTGTCAAAGTTAAGATTGGTACACTGGCTCCAAATGTTAAGTCAGCATTTGAAGATTTTCTTTGTAGATTAGTTGACTCTAACGAAAGTGTTATACCAGTCCTCAAAAAAGCAGGTGCCCTAAAAATGTGTCGGAATCATCGACTAATGGATCTTGGCAAGAAGTTATTTGGTGACTAAGCAATTTATTAAATAACATTTTACTTTTCGGAAAAAGTTAACAATGTTGTATTCAGTATTTTCTTCTAAACAGTTCATTTTCAGTAAGTCAACATAATCCAGATTCGATTCACGTATCAGTATGCATCATGTGTGAAACATATTGCAACATTTCATAACTAACTAAAAATATTGTTTTGTATTTTTGAAATAAAAACTTTAAAGGCAATTATGAGCTTGTTTTAATTGCTAATGCATTACATTCGTTTTAGTTCGCGACCTAAAATACATATACAAATATATAGTATACAAATATACAATGACAGTAAACATTAGAGTATCAGTTTTCAACTGTGAACCTTTGGCAAGCAAACTGCAGGTGACTGAACATCGAGACAACGGTCGTTAACCCCATGCTATTTCAGTTATACAGACACTTCTGTGTACGCCAACACACTACAGGAACCATATAATGCTTCATAACTGAATATACGTCTTCTGTGTCACATAAAAATAGATACAAAAATTACAAAACCGAAAATCATAGATAAAAAAATTGTACAATCCTAGCAATGAGCATAAAAAAATTATGTTATCAAATTGTGAAGGACACGACCACGTGTAAGCAGCTGTTTAAATACGACCCTGGTATCGGTTATTTCCATGGTCATCAATTGTGCCGTATGCTGGTTTGGCCTATAAAACCAATAATTAAAAACTACATAATAGCTTTTGACGTACGTAAATGTATATTTTTGTCAGTTTCTTATATTTATGTTCTTCGCGTTCACGTTTCGATTTCCTGGTTACATACATTATAGCAAGGAAGAAAAAAATGTTTTTTCCATAGTTTCCATACCACAATAGGTATTCAATGCACATAGCTCGCTAGTTGTCCAAATAATTAGGTATTACAAAATATGAATGTTGAAATTTATTTGAAAAAAAAAACTACTAAGATGCCAAAATATTCCATAAATAGTCTGAACAGATAAAACCCCAATAAAGTGATAAAAGTGTTTAACATATAGTACTTAAAGGATAAGCGTCGTTTAACATGTTTCTCTAAATTTTGATATCAAAAATATGCAGCTCGTGGAGCTACTGCAGCAGGAATATGGCCTTCCCAAAGACATGGCTGTGGAGAGCGGTTCCACATTCCTACGCGCCTTCAGGGCTCGACCTGATGACGAATCGTACGCATTACATGAATGGCCAGCCCATCTATGGCGTAACTGCTTACCAAAAAACTACAAACACATTGCTAGTAAGTATATAAAGTTGAAGAATTTCATAATGTTTGTCTTGTCTGTCGTATGTATGTCTAATATATGACTTTCACTTAATATGGTCTTGTCTGAATCCGTCGGTAAAACGTTAGCGTTTGTTACTTGGCGCATCGCCCAGAATGTGCATGTTGTGCTAATTGCACGTAATGGTCGAACTACAGTAGGTGCAAATCTAATTTAGATACTTATCGATATTTTCACATGAGTTCCTTGTCACGTTACTGAATACTGCCCAAATTTAATTGTCACATACGTAAGAATAATTATAAAATTAATAAAAGTATATTCTAAATAATTGACATGGGTTGCATAATTACTGCGTAATTCGATAGTAAAGTTGCGGTAATCAAGAAACTACAAGGTTTTATTTATTGCTTAGACAGGTGGGCTGTGAGCTCGCCCGGTGTTAAGTGGTAACTGAAGTTCAAAGACATCTACAACGTAAATGCGCAACCCACCTTGAGATATAAGTTCTAAGGTCTCAGTATAATTACAAACGGCTGCCCCATCCTTCAAACCGAAACGCATTACTGCTTCACGGTAGAAATAGGCAGGGTGGAGGTACCAACTCGTGCGGACTCACAAGAGGACCTACCACTATTAACTCAAATGCATTACTTTAATCCAAAGTGACTTTTTTCTCCCACTTATCATTAAAAATATCAGTGCTTGCTGTTATTTAAATATGCTATATTATTATATACATTAAAACAAGATATGATATTCTATGTCAATATTTACAATTACTATAACCGGAAGAAAATGATAACATTACTGAGAACTGACCAAACATGTATGTATATAGTACTGTTGCTGAGCCGAATTTCAATAATCTCGAATAATTAAAATTTTAAACGTTAGTTGTGGCAATTACGAATGACTAGCCGTTCCACTGGCTGAGATCGTGAATCTTAAAAATGTAACGATACGTGAATGGGAGTGACGTGCAATATTAAATTAGGATCGAATATATACGTATATTTTAGAACGTCTTACAAACGTTTTTGAATAAACGTCGTAGGTTTATTTTTAATATTATCTATCACATTTATAATAATTCCAAACCGAATGATTTTTTGAATGAATAGGTATAATAGGTAGGTACATATAAAAATGATCTTAAATCGATACATCTATCAGAAAAGAGTTCAACCTCACCAACTGAGCGCTCTCAAGAAGGAGTCCAAAGACAACCTGTATTTACAAAAGAGGTCGATTTATATTCCTTTAAAGTAAAATAGAAGATTGTGCAACATGCCTGGACATATCACCTCTCACCAACATCATCAGGCTGATATTCCACCGTTGGACATAGACCTCTCCTAATTTAAACTACTGAGACGGTTCTTGGGCCTCTCCTCATCCATTTCTTCACCTTTCCTACTCTTGGATTTCTTTGTTAAAAAGCAAAATCAACGTTGGTAATGTAATTAATTCTACCGACCGTTATAATACATATATATGTACTTTTTTATTGCCCTTGCAGTCATATGAGCATATGGCCCACCTGAAGGTGAATGTTTACCGTCGCCCATGGACTTCTGCAATGCCAGGGGCAGAGAGAAGCCACTGCCTACCGTTCGAAGTTCCGTTATATACCACCATGTTGCATTGAAAATGGTAGACTAAGTTACGAATCAATTTTCTTCCTCAGAAAGTGTGTCTACCGAATGGCTAAGGTTAAGATTTCGGTATTTGGCTCTCACGAATGACGTAATACATTTACTCGAAACATTGCGGTGAGTTTGAATTGTTTTAAGTTTAAAATATTTATATTATGCAGAAATAATAATAATAATAAAATTAATATTTCTTCATGATATAATATTGAAAACATTGGTATATTGAACAAGACAGTTTCTTTGTTTTTATATAAAATTGAAAGAGTTTTATTAAAAAAACAAAGAAGTTTCATAATAGCAGAATGTTATGTTTGTACAATTACATCAGTTTAATGTTTATTAATGAAGTAAATAAAATTTAAAAAGGTCCTGCTCATCTACACTGTCTGCTATTATCATTATCGTGCATGGTGTTATGTGGTAAAACCAAATATTTTTCTTTTTATTTCTCATCTGAAACATTCAATGACTCTCACACACACATCTCTTGCTCACATCATCAAACCTAATGGTTTCATATTGTTTCTTTTATTTTTTGTTCTAGATCGTTATTGGCCATGCATGCCACATAAGACCAGCGCTACATTGTTTTATAGAATGTGACAAATTTAAAGTTAGCACCAAGTGGTTGTGAAGGCACCATGTTCTTTATAAAAATTAAACGTTTAAAAATTTATATTTCATGGAAATTGTGGATTCGTGTCTTTGCAGCTGTGGTGCTAGCTTTGAGCGCATGTTGCTAATAAATTACTTGTTTTTCAACAGTTCAGTTGTCGCTCAACGAGTGACTATACTCGGGGCGCTGCGTGCATAACACGTAGGTTTGATTATATTTGTATTATGAGGAAGTGCCACATGGAGAAGGTAATACCGTTACCTCAAAACCTTGATTAAGGCGAACCATGGAGACAGCTTTCCTAGAGAGGTTTTTTCTTTCCTCGAATAACTCCAGCCATTTTACTACACAGTTTCAAGTAAAAAGAGTCTCCATTGTTCTAATTAAAACCTATAAATAGCGCATTGTTGAATTAATAATTCATTTTAATGAAATTCACGATTCAGCTCAACATAGTGCTAAATTATGTTTAAGGATGTAACAAGAATGCAAATTATATGTGAATCAATGTATCAACCAATACATATAAGTTGTATGAAAATAACAAATCACAATTCTCTTGCACGATTTTAACCCATTTAACATAATCTTTCCTAGAAGTTAAATAACTCAAAAAACCACATAGTTACGTTTATGTTTAGTCGAAATAAAAATGAAAAAATT
>KZ214865.1:0-11900 GCA_002197625.1 Bombyx huttoni
GCGAAACTGGAAAGGCCTTTGGGCCACCAGTAATACTTCAATTATAAAAAAAAACAACGGCAAGAAAGCACAAAACACGACAAATTATTAAATTAAAATGAGTAATTTACATTCTCATATTTTCGATTCATGAATAGATCAAAATCCTCAAACTTCATAGACTTTCTAATGCACTAAAAATGATGTTCTGAGATTTTCAACTCAGGGTACGGCTGGGTATTCAACTTTAAGATGAAACCACATCGTTATATGTGCACTAATATAATACGTGGGTTAATTTTTAAGAATTTTTGATATAAAAAAAAAGACATTTATAAATACCTTTACAGATGCCATAAAAGTAGATGCGCATTCTAAATATCAAACATGTTTGGCTAATCTCGTCACACCTCAGATTTCGACAAGCACAAATATGCTGCGGTAGCGAAAAGCAAATGTTTACATCACAAAGTTTTTTATTTTTTTTATTACTTCGCCGACTAAGCGTGGAGAACTACCGCAAAACTCCCACACCAGTAACATATACATATATAGTGAATACCATACTTACCGTTATATTTCCTTATTTTATTTTCTTTATTCTAAATTTCTAGAATATTTGTTTTTTATTTAATACCAATATGCCTTTGAAGATTAAAAAATATCGCTTGATAGATTTATTCGTATCTCCTAGCACGTATCATGCGTATTTATTACCTTTGTACGCTGACGAGCAAACAATTCAACTCATGGTAAATAGTCGCTTTCGCCCAAAGAGGTCAGCAATGCCAGGAGCACAGATAATTTACGATATGCGCCATGTCCAAGTCCATATGCAGTATTTAAGTATGTCCAGCAAGTAGAGCGGTAGGTACATCAAGGTTTCCAAGTACCTATATAATAAGCCAAATAGTCTTTATTATTGCATAGCTAATGTCATAGACATTGTTTGATGAACAAACATTGATATAATTATATCCGACCGCAGCGAAGCAACAAAAAGCCACCGTCGTCCAAAACATGTTTTGTCGGTTCCCCCGGATTCCCTCTCGGTGCTTTTAGGCCTCACAAGCACCGGCAACTCGACGAGTTTGACGAAGAGCATTCTACGAACCAGTACTCTTGCTAGAGCTAGTTCTGGCAAATTCTCTTGGGTTGAGCGCGTGAGCTCACTTACGCGTCCGAGCCTAGCTGGAATAACCTCTTAGGCTACTTTATTTCCATACCTAAGCTGATAACCTTGAAAGGCTATACCAGCGTAACCTTGGCGAGTAGGTGAGCTCACGGGGCTCAAACCTGAGGGCGATGCTAACACTACCCCAGCAAGGGAGTTCTTCGCAGAATCTACCACCGGATCGGATCGCGACCCACTGAGAAGATCCGGCGAGAAATTCAGTGGACTGTGTCTAGGGGTTAATTTCCTCTCCGAAAGTGCCGGGTTCGGACGCGGCGAGGATGGCGAACGGTGCTTGAAATACCTAAAAGCACCATTAATGAATCAGGAAGCTCCGTGATGACGTGTTTTGGGTGACACCGACTGTTCACCATTCGGTCTACAGGATCGGGAATGTAATTTCGAGGGGCCACAACAAGAGGATTATCATGTCGTGCCGCCTTCTCAAAGTGTCGGCTTGATGAAGTTTGTGGGTACTTCATAACAGGCTCGAACTCGAGGTATTCGTGGAGGTCCACATTTCGTATGTACCATGATGGTCCGACGGGTATCCTGCAAAAACGGTTAGGATGACTTGAGGAGGTTTCACGAAGAGACAATTTGCTACGCTTGCAGATCATGGGAAGTGCACATCATGGGTGGGCGACCAGCCAATAAGCAGGAGTTATAATTGATTTAATAAATGATAACTTTTATTTAATCTCAAGCTTTATTTTATGTGACAACCGAATCTTCTAATTTATGTATTTTTATGAATTGAAATAAATTAGTTCAATTTGGAATATATAAATGTACAGTGTAATGTGAGTTCTGTTTTTAGCGACAACTTTTTTTGGATATCGTTGCGATATTAAACGGAAGTGGATTGATAAAGAAAATCGAATTACTGAGATAGGATTCTGGAACGCAAAATGGTGAAGATAATAACACATTGATAGTAACGCTAATATATAATGCCCACGTCGCTATACTGATTAATTGAGAAGCTTTGGGCGTTAACTTAGTTACCTTGTTTTTTATATTAATTATAACGGTGAATTAGCCGCTCATAGCATATCTGGTTTTAAGTGGTTATCGAAGTCCATATCAGATATCAATAACTTTAAACTGCTACTCACCTTCAGACATAATTCTAAGTTTCCATTTAGCCAGAGTGGGGGTGCCGACTTGTGCATAAGCCACCAGTGCTGTGAAAACCTATGGAATTTATTAAAATGTAATTAAATACGAAATATGTTAACATCAAAAAATAAAAAATAAAGATTCTCTATTCGCATCGTCCAAAAAGTTGTTATGATTTTACCTTAACTTAAATTATAGTAAAAGTAAATGTATTTTCTTAGGCACATGCCTTTAAAATACGCTCTGTGCGGTATATTTATCTAGAGAGATTCTAAAGGGTTACAAAACTGTTTGTTTTCTTTGTCTAATGCCAGGAAACTCAGAAAAGTATGTACGTCTCGTCTAGCTTGTCAGTTTATATCATCATGACCTCCATCATGACAATATTGACATAAGCAAGATACACACGAATAATTTTTACGACCATTGAAGGTAGACTTTCGATGGTTGTAAATAGTAAAAAGAAATCTTACGACCTACGTAATTATCAATGATCCAACACAGCAACGGGCTCTATTAGTGTTTTCAATTTTTTTTATAGATTGAAGAATTACTGGTGACCCGTAGGCCTTTCCAGCCTTACCAGGACAGGTGGGCGAGCAATGGCTCAACTAATAGGGCAGGGATCTGCTAACAGCTGCACGAGCGCCTCCGAAGGAGACCTAATAACTCAAGAGCAACTGCTTCGCAAATGAATCCCCCACGGGATCGGAATCGCGACCCTCTGGGAAGATCCAGTGAGAAACTCAGCGGGCACTTCGTATATTCTCTCTTTTATCTAAATTCATAATCAGCATTATAGTATTTTCTTCGTTTTTCGCGCGTAATCTTTCTATTACACACATACCTACACAAAATGAGATTTTTGGTTAAAACTATTTATAAAATTATGTTATGCACTATGAATAAGGGTGATGGGAGAGATGGCCTCTGCACTAAAGGCTTCACTTTCCCCCTTTGCTTTTTCGTGAGTTCTGTCTCATGCGAGGTTTGAATACGGGCTGTGGAACGACAGGAGTGTTTTAGTCGATTCAACTCCGACATGTCTCGCCCACCATTCCCATTGGAGGGCGGAAGTACGGCGGTTTCCTCCTAATAAAAAAAATGCACTATGAACATCTAACAAGTAGCAGTAAACGAAATTTTACCGGTTATTTTTCATGTATAGTAAATAGGTAAAACTTACTTACAGACATAGTTGAGTGGTGCATGTAGAAAAATATACCTACTCTCCTTTTTGTACTATTTTATATCGCGTAAAAATCTAGTTTTTTTTCCTACCTAAGCTAATAGCTTTAAGAGGCTTGTCAACATAACCTGGCAACTCAAGTCTGACGCAGTTGCTAGTGGGCTCTGTTTGTGGATTAATTTACTCGCTGAGCCCTTCATCGCTTGCGACTAGTTCGATGAGCACGGTGACCGGTGCTTGAGCTATCTAAAAGCACCGTCACCGTCAGGAGAATCCGAAATGACGTATTTAGGGTGACGTCGATTGTTTACCATGCCGTCAAATGCTTCGATAGCAGCGACATACATTGACGCAAATGAAATATCAAACTCAATGTTTTCAAGGTTGCGCTGTTTATAGCCTACGACTAAGATTTTACCAACTAATGATTTAACGGAAATCAACCTAACGACAATGATTGCACATACAATCCTTTAAAAAAATAGATTAAAGATAAAACGATATTGGCAAACAAATTTAATCAGCATTATCTGCAGAAATCGCGGCCATATTAATAATGGCGGACACGGAACGAGTACAAACAAAACCAAATCAAACAATAATATAGCACATAGTTAATACTAATTCTCGAACTAGGGTCATCTTCTTCATTTTTATTGCATGAATGGTTGAACGAGCTCACGGCCTATTTTACGTTAAGTGGCTATTATGGGTCCATGGACATTTCAGCGTGACTGCCGTCACAAATCCTGAGTACATTTCTAAAATCGGAACGCATTCCTGCTTCGCGCAGAAATAGGTTCACTAATCGCAAAACACTCGGGCCATGTTTCCTATCGGTGCTGGAAGCTGCTAGTGTAAAACGACCTACCCGTGTGAGTAATAGAATGTTTATTAATACAGATCCTCGATACTTTTCTAAGGAAAACAGTTCATAAACAATAAATAAATACGTATTAATATAATAATAAATAAATCCATAAAGCCAGCGCTAGGGGACCAATGGAGGATTATTTTATAATAAGATAAGTAAGGAACCGACACGGTGCTTAGCTGGTTGGTATTTACTACCATTCCCATATAACAGTATCTATAAAGATGTACAACTAAATTAAAATTGAGGTGACTAGTTCTTTTGTGCTCTATAATCAGACTATTGTCGAAAGCAGTAAAAGAACAATTTGCAAATATTAGTATTAATTCTATCATCATCTCGCATCGGGCAGCCCTATCCTTGTTGCCGTAATGATTGAGCAAGAGCTAGTCTACGTGAGTCTAATCCTGTAATGTAATGTTTGAAATTCATCAATGATGTCAACTTACAAAGCGCTTCACAATAACTAGATTAGAAATCGAGGACTAACGAAAAATTTTACATAGAAACCCAACTTGATTTTTCGAACATTACATGGTAGATAATGCTCATTTTGATAGTTTGTCTGTTTTGTAGTTTTCTTCCATGAATATTTGTATTGTGACACTATCTGGTGCTAATCTAGGGTATATTTATTTACACTTGAAACAATATTATTACTTGATCTCTTTATTTACAGAACACCAATTGGTTATTCTTTACCGTCTTCCACCACTAATACTAATTCCACTAATTCCACCACTAATACCATTTCTATTCGAGTGTAAGAACCTGTTTGATAACTTTTTTGGAATTTGTATTTTTGGATGCGACGACCGAACCATTTCTATTCGAGTGTAAGAACCTGTTTGATAACTTTTTTGGAATTTGTATTTTTTCTAATATGCATATTGACTCCAGCACTCGATTTGGCATTATTGTAATTACGTTATATTTTGCATTGGCAGCTATTGATTATTGAGCTTAGTATTTTAGAGGCTTGACATTCGTATGTTATATCCAAAGCTGTGAAAGAATAGATTTGACGTTTGAAAAACTCATCCATATGCAACAGTTCTTTGCATTGTAGTTTTCTTCCTTTTCAATTAAAACAATACAATACAGTTAGAGATATTATTACACGAATGAACCAGTAGTACGGTAATTTTGTTCCAGTAGTATTTTGTGGATCGATCGATCGCAGATCTTTCTGAAATATCTGGTAATAACAATAATATTCTCCTCAAATGATTTTATTAGTTTTTCAAGTATGCACAATAAGTACTAGCAGTTAATTCCCTGCATAAACTTATGTACGTGTGGCTCTTAGCGACTTACGGATGATCATCAAGCTTGTGATTCAGTAAAGAGTGAAGTGATTCAGAAAAATTATAATTGTGATTAAGACTTTATCCACCTTCAATATTTTTTTAATGTGTGATATATGCGTCTGAGACATATTTCTAGAAAACAGCTCGACTTATCCGGACCCTATCATTATGTTTCCGTATATGAACTTAATTTTCAAAACCTATCTGTCTTCCCTTTTGAACTCCTTTGTTCAATAAATTCGAACCGTGATCGATATATGTATGTATCCAGTGTTATTAAAAAAATAAGCTTTGTCTATTAAGCGAAATTTAATGTTGCAAATATTTTTATTCAAATGATCTTGACTACTGAAAACGACATATTTTTAAATATAAGAGCTCGACCACACTCTTATATAGCCGCGTCATGTCATATATCATAATGGCATGATTCGTTCCAACCCTGCTCCCTGTTTGACGACATCCCGCAACCACATCTTTATATTTCATGATAAACTTCCTCCTGTATTCTGAACCATCGCGTAGCCATTTGGGTAGCCATAACCGCAAAATTATTCCGTCAGAAATGTGTCATGTCAAAGTGTCAGAAATGTAGTTTTACCGAAAGGTACTCTACTTTAGATTTTTGTTGAATGATAATTTCTGTTATTAAGCATTTTTACTCGTTTTTTGTTAGCAATAGTTAAGCTTAAAATGAAGTACATACATAACTAAAATGCATATGAGTGCAAATATTCAGAAACCTTAGTAATTCGGTATTACTGATTGTCCGTTATCAAAATCAGCTTTGCCTCAATTGTATCGGACGCGATAATTTATTTTTGTGAGCGCAACGATAATGTGAACAAGGGTGCAGCGACAGTGATTTTCTTTAGTAGAACATATATATATTTAACGTGACAACTTTAAATAAAATGATTTATCAGCATTTTTTTTAAGTACTGTTAATAAAACCGTAGCCCAAATCTAATAAACATCACTTTTTCTAGAGAAACTCAGGTGATTGTAACCAACTGGAGTTTTTGGTAAATGATAGAATAGGAAGGCTATAGCTGTCCGATATATTCTGGTTATTAGTACAATGTTTATCAGCCAACGTTTTTGCAAAAGAAACGAACTTAGACGCGTTTGGTAGACAGAGCGAGCCGTCGTCTCAGTGGTTAATCACGCTTCACACATTGTGTTCCTTTTGTTTTTTTTTTCGTTTACATCGGTGCTAATCATGTGGAGCGATAGTGATGGAGAACGTGAAGTTTCGAGGATGTACCGGCCGGACTGCAGTTCTGATGTCGTTTTGATGGACGAACAAATGATAGCATCAGCGTCACGTGCACCAGTTTCGCCGCCTATATCGCAGCTTAACGTGTCAAAGTCATCGAGGGTCCACATCGGGCCCAAGTTCGTTTCGGTCACGCAAAAAGTCACGAATACAGAAGAAATAAAAGGTAATTAAACCTCTATACTCCATAGGATATTATGTAGTGTAAATCTCTGTAATTCTTTCCGCAATTGGCGACCCTGTACCCTAATAAAGCTAGCGTACAATAAGTTTTCGTGCCATGCTCAAAAACCAATTTACTCATTATTTAGGATCATTAATAAGCTACTTGCATTCATAATCATCTACAGCGAATTATTTTTTTGGAAGATTTTTTTATTTCTCTTCGCATTTCATTTTTGTATTAAGAT
This sequence comes from Bombyx huttoni, assembly GCA_002197625.1. Lineage (NCBI taxonomy): Eukaryota > Metazoa > Arthropoda > Insecta > Lepidoptera > Bombycidae > Bombyx > Bombyx huttoni. Next base: position 7,338 of record KZ214865.1, read on the forward strand.
TAGAAATAGTAGGTTATTCTTTCACTGAACTGTTTCATAAACAAATAAATCTACAGTCTCTTGTGATACTCCAATTTTACTGAATAATACTGAGCTTAATAATCGAAAATTATGAGTAACGAGATAACGGATATTCGTATATATATTTAAACTCTAGACCACCACATATAAAGGATAATATTTTATTTTAGGAAACCTTTTTATTCTAATGGTAAATCGTGACTTGAATACTAAGATCATTTCCCTTAACGTCCTTATAATTAGTCATATTTTAGTGAGTTGTTTTATAAGTTTTGTAGAATTTTTAGAAATCGCGCCGTCTGTTTGACCAGTGTTAATATTTAAACATCTGACATAAGCACACATATTTCGTATTGCGGAATTTAGTAAAAATATCCTGTTATGAGAAGGCTATTCATTTAGTAAAATACTTTTTTAACCAATAGCCGAAAAAATAAAAATAAAAAATATACATTCATAGAAACCTGCGACTGTTAATTGTTGAACTAATTCTTTTGAACAGTTTTCTATAAAACACGGATAATTAACAATGTTAAGAATATTTATTATCGTAATGCTCAAATACATAAAATTTGTGTTATGGATTAATTATAATTGACTATTAATGTATTTCCTTAACGACTGTTAAAAAATTAATGCTTGAATTAAAAAGAAAGCTAAATATAAAATCTGAATTAAAGCACAAAACAAAAAAATCTTGTTGACAGTTAACGTCAATTTTATCGAGCACTTTTTTATCAACTCAATTAAGTCTCGCTATCAGAAAAAATACATTAATTTTATCAACTTAAATTTAATCCACGCATCGACATGGCTTTTGCAGCAAAAATGATAACGTTATACCTAGTAAATAATTTCGAAATATTTTGTAGAATGGTTGCATACCGATAAGAAACCAGATAATCAGCAATTCCTTTGATTAATCACGATATTAACCAGGTTGAAGTCTTTAACATACTTGCTCATTGTTCTGCCCGTTAATAGGTACAGTGACATCAGTGTCCATGCTTTGAAAATAATTTTATTATTTATTTCTGAGCTCACGGCCCACCTAGTTTTAAGTGGTTACCGAAACCGTTGACATATACAACGTAAATGCGCCTCCCAACTTGAGATATAAGTTCTAAGATCTCGGTACCGTTGCAACGGCTGCCCCACCCTTCAAACCGAAACGTATTACTGCTTCACCGCAGAAATGGGCAGGGTGGTGGTACCTACCCGTGCACACTCACAAGAGGTCCTACCACCAGTAATTTCGCAAATTATAATTCTCATTGTGTTGACTAAAAAGGTGCTATAATTATCCATGACCACATATTATTATACAAATTCGGCACTTTTTGATATCTCACTTGTTAATAATTTTATTCGTTTAATTTTGAGAATGTACTTCTTTATACTGAACGAATAAATAGTATCGATAAATTACTGAGAAGTTGTTGCCAAACTCTATATCACTAACTAATTAATTTATTTACTTATTACAATTAACACAATTATAAGCTTTTCCTTTTTTAAGTACATAATTCTTCGATTCTTATACTATGTAATCAAATTAGTAATGTTAGTCGTGTGCTTGATTATAAGTATTATTATTATTATTTTTTTGTTTCGATGGGGAGACCCAATCTTAACGGATGCCCGGCTGACGAGGGTTGGACCGTGTTATGTCGGACTCCGCACCTTCAATAAAGAAGAGGCAAGAGGAACGCGAACCAAGGTCAACGCGCCCTCCTCCAATTCGCCACAGGAGACTACGCCTTGAGAAAGGCGCACCAGGCTGAGCGTTAACTCGACCCGGCCAAACGACTACCGACTAAACCCCAACGAGCTCCTTCGTTCCGGCACAGGGGAACCCACGGTACCGCAAAATGCGCTCCGCTGGCCCACCATACCGGCTCCCAACCTGACGACCGGCGGGATCATCGTCGGCCACTACTGGCCGCGCCAAACGTCACTGGTGAGGTGCGCGCTGGAGCCACAGCGCACTATACCCTCATCTCCACCACTGGACCTCCGTACCAAGAATCAGGCGCCCCCGCACCCGACATCGACGGTACCTACGGGAGCTGAGCGGACCCCTCTCGGCCTCGCCGCTTACCCCGCCTCTTTCTTCTGAGCGCGACGGCATTGGGGTCGCGTTCTCTCTCGCGCTCCTCAATCTCGCGGAGCGACATCACCAGGTCCGCGAACTCGGCCATCACGAGCCAGGCCCTTTCGTCCGCGACCATAGAGGCCACGACGACCGGAAGGCTTAAATCCGCCCCGAGCACCGTGATGAGTTACGGGCACGATTACTCCCACCTCAGGTACGCTTCGAGGGCGTGCTGTGCCTCGTCGTCTGGATGCCCGCATTAGTGGCATCCCGGATGTGGCTCCCTCCCGAAGCAGCCATGCCCCGAGAGGACCTGCGTGAGCTGGAAGTCGAGCACGCCGTGACGCCTGTCGATCCAGGCCTCCGACTCGGGCAGCAGGGCTGCGAGGGTGCACCGCCGGGTTCGAGAACCACGGTGGATCCCACAGGAGTGGACCCAGTACCGACCCCTGCAGGACACCACACGACACCACTCTCTGTCCACACCCACGTCCGTTCGGGGAAGACCACAGCCCGCCCTGCGAGGTAATCCTCGATCAGGTTCCGGACACCGGTGGGGACGCGGTGAAACCTTAACGACTCCAGGATCGTGCTCCAGGGAATCGTGTTGAAGGCGTTGGAGATGTCGACCGACACCGCCAGCAACATGCCTCCCCGTGAGCACGCCTGGTCAGAGAGGTCGTGGACGCGCTGAACCGTGTCCAAGGTCGAGCGACCCCTCCGGAAACCATACTAGCAATCCGCCAAGTCAGAGCCGACGTTTTGACTATAGGTATAGCTTAACTATAGGTATATCAAAGATTTTTTTTTATAACTATAACACCGGTGTTCGAATCCTGATGGCGGGTACCAATTTTTCTAATGAAATACGTACTCAACAAATGTTCATGACTGACTTCCGCGGTGAAGGAATAACATCGTGTAATAAAAATCAAACCCGCAAAAATTATAATTTGCGTAATTACTGGTGGTAGGACCTCTTGCGTGTCCGCACGGGTAGGTACCACCACCCTGCCTATTTCTACCGTGAAGTAGTAATGCGTTTTGGTTTGAAGGGTGCTTTAGCCGGGGTAACTGTAACTATACTTGAGACCTTACGACTTATATCTCAAGGTGGGTGGCGCATTTACGTTGTAGATGTCTATGGGCTCCAGTAACCACTTATCATCAGGTGGGCTGTGAGCTCGTCCACCCTTCCATGCAATAAAAAATAAAAAACTGTGACCTTGCCGTGTAATACCTTTAATAGTTTTTATTATCTATTACTTTTTAGTAACTATTTATTTATTCTTGACCTTCAACGTAACTCAGAGATATTCTCAAAAACCCAAAGATTCTCTTATCCCTTAGAATCATCTTGTACTAGTTAGTTACCTTGTACTGGAATGAAGTTATATGCATGATAGATATTGTGATTCTACCTAATGCATCTTGATTGGCAATGCTAAATAAAAAATTAAGAAATCATACATGAAACATAAAGATTAACGATTCAATGATCTAGAAATGTCATGAGTTAACAAGATTTGATTTGAAACTCAGGTCATGTTTTCCAAAGGTTGCGATAAACTACATTAACGAATTTTAATAAATCGTGGATAAATGAAATAATAAATATGTTTCGTATGGTAGTTAGTGGTGAGTTCTGGCCTTGATATGTGTAGAAGTTCCCTTTTGGGTCTGTTTGGGAAAGTAAGAGATGGGTCGGTGCCACAGATATAGATTACGTGATTGGATCTCACTGGATTATGTAATAAACAGTCAGTTGTGATTGGTTCCCTATATTTTGCATGCGCATCACGGCCAGAAACTACACTTTCGTATAATTTTAATAACTATAGCCCTTACTTATTCACCTAATATTTTTTATCAACTTCATTTAATTCTTCCAGACATCAAGTTCTTATAAATAATGTACTTTGGATACATTTAAATCCATTCATTTAAATCCACAAGTACTATTTTAAACTTTTTAGTAAAAGTCAGTTTTTTTTAATTTTCTACTTGGAAATTTATTAACACTCGTATAAAAAGATAACTTAAGGATTTTTTTTTATAAGTCGCATAGATCTTGTCGCATATAACTCTCATAACTCTTGTAAGATTCTCTTATAACCCTATCAATTAGAAATAGATTTAAGAATATTACCTATTCAACCGATTTCCCTGGTACCAGAGTAATCAATGAAAATATTCTAAAATCTAAAGCTCAGTACAAAGATAATATAAATTCGTTATTTCCTTTATATGCTTCACAGCACACTAAAAGCAAATTAACGGTAAAAATTCGACAAAATACCTTTTCTACAGAAAGAAAACCGGGATGAATTGATATTTTAGATATCAGTTAATAATAGGGTTATTTTTGACTACAAAATGACAACATAATAAATTTGAATCCTAAATTAAACGTTTATTTCATTATAAAAAAGGTAATATAATACATG
>KZ214919.1:0-10508 GCA_002197625.1 Bombyx huttoni
CCAGGAGAGGTGGGATTTGCTAACAGCTGCTCGAGTGCCTTCAAAGGAGACCTAAAAACTCAAAAGCAGCTGCTCACTCAAAAGCAAAGCTCAGCGGGCTGATGCACGGATTGGGTTGCACGTCGACTTTTTGTCGATTTCGATAAGTACGGTTACCAGGGTCCCTAAGCCTGCTCCTATTGTTAGAGCTAAAGGCGTCTAATGCAGAGATTATTGGATTTGACGGATCCGTAAGGACGTGTCTAGGGCGTCGACGGTGGTGGGCTCCTGCGTGATCAGGATTGGGGGAGTCTATTCATTAAGCATATAGATATAAATGAATTTTTAGTTTCTGTTTACTTAGCAATTCTTTAAGATAATTATTATAATGGTTACCTTTATATGCATGTATATATTTATAAATGTATTTATGTAATCAATCTTGTGATGTCCTTGGACGACATCAACCTATTAAGTAAACTACCTTCAACCAAATGATGACTGGTAAGAAAGGCTTTCAGCGAGCGAATGCCCACTCACTGAACTTTTACGTTTTAAGTGTAATTTTTCCTTATTCACTTTTGTTTTTTTTCTTACCTATTCACTGGTATCTTAAAGGGCTATTTCAGCTACGCCCGGACGGGTTCTGTATATTGTCGCAATTCCGGTTCGGTTTTGTTTTGTACTGTACTCCAGAACCGTAACCTATTCATAGGGTATCTTTATTTTTTTTATATTTTATTTGGAGTTTTCTTTAGTAAAACTTCAAAAATCGCATAATTAGACATTATATTTATTAAGAACAATAAAAACTATTTATATTACAAACTTACACTATATTTAAATAATTGTCAAATTAAAACTTAAGATTTAGCATTATAATTACTTGAAATGTTCCATAAGCTCAATTAAACATTTTAACCACAAACACTCCTTGCCAGTGATTAATTTTTGCTAAGGAAATGTAACTGTTTTCTGTACTCAATTTTACATATAGAGGAATAAGTGTAACGTATTATTGTAGCATCCACTTGTAACTCTTATAATATATAACTGTTTTCTCTACTCAATTATACACATAGAGGAATAAGTGTAACGTATTATTGTAGCATCCACTTGTAACTCTTATAATATATATAAGTGCGTGTTGGATTTTCTTAGTATTTCATATAACTATGCTAGACCGCAAAATAATATTTTATTGAGCTCATGAAATATATAAAAACTAGTATCTTCTGTGATAAAATGCTTACCAATTAATTTATGTCGTAATTTTATTTAATAAACTTCTCTGTCTTACAAAGTTCGCAATCCAGGCACGAAATAACAAAGGGGTCACAATTTCGATTTATTTTACAAAATGAAAACAGTTCGTTTATAATCTGTTGAAATGCGTTTGAAACTTGTGGCGTAGTGGCGACATAAATGAAGGATGCAAATGTAATGATGTAATGACGCCACCAATAAAATAATAATACTTGAAGTATTACTGGTAGTAGGACATCTTGAGTTCGACGAGTAGTTAGCACCACCTTGGCTGTTTCTGCCGTAAAGCAATAATGCGCTTCAGTATGAAGGATGGAGAGCAGTCGTATTGTAAAACTAAAACTTAAGTCTCAAGAGAGGTGGCGCCATTTATTTTGTTGGATGTCCATCGTATCCGATAACCACTTAACACCAGGTGGGGCGTAAACTTGTTGCTCAATCTAAGAAATTGTTAAAAAAGGAGATTATGTTTCAGTATTATTTTAGATGACTGCTATATTATTTTAAAAATAACTGCGATGTTGTTCTGATGAAAACATTTTCTTTAATAGTATTTCTATTGCATATTGCACATAGCCGACGGGCTATTTATGATCCTACAAAATGTGACGTTTCATGCTATGCAATTTATTTGAATCAAATATGCATGGATTCAAGATATTCTGTTCTTGGGAAAAACCAAAGAAAGGAGGGTCTGTCTTCGAAAGAGTGTCTGTGTAGGTACAGAGTACCATATGTCACTGACAAGCCTGTGCAAGAAAGATCTGTACTGTAGTAAACAGTAAAAAGTTTTCCAAATTGGCGGATGAAGTCATTAATTTAAATGCGATCTTAATACTTTGTGATTGTATCAAAAAAGGGTACATTTACAAAGTTCAAAAAAACAATGCCTCATATAAATCAACTACATGTAAGGATATTAAGATACGCAGAAAATTCTTACTTTCTATGCTAATTTAACTAACATACAATAATAAATTTATATTTATCCTAATCCTGGCTTAGAGAAACCAGTTTTAACACTTTGAGGCCCAGTAGTTCACACATATTGGACATATACTTAATTTAGTCTTAGGGCCGCGAAGAGTTAAATTGTAAAAAAAAAGATTCATTATAATTAAAATGATGTACATTTTATTAAACCATAATAATTTTTGCACGAAAACTTAATTGACTTGGCTGTCCTGTGACGACACTTCTTTCAGCTTATATTTCAAATAATACATACAAAAATAGCTCAAAAATGAACAAGAAGAAAAGAATTATTTTTTTAAGAAAAATTACATAGGTTTAGGTTCATTTTCTACATTCCTACATTCAAATCAATCTATTAGTTTCATTTAACATGTCTTGTAGTATATACTCAACTAGAGAAGTTAACATACAATCGCGGTAACAAAGCCTGAAACACTGATTCAGAAATAGGCACCTACCTAACAGATCCGCTAACAGTTCATGGGCGTAGTGGGTGAGAATGTTGTGACGTCACAAATATGTTTGACAGTAGCAAACGATACCGTCAACATAAATGATTAATAATAAAGTGAAAACAGGTTCTGGTGATGGTTTAATTTTTTCCTCTGTATATGATTTTAATACAACTGCTCTTTATTGTATCATTTACCTTTCTAACACCACATTTATATGAAGTCACATTTCCGTATCATCATACTTATCTATTTGCAGTAATAATACGTGACGCTCGTCGCGTTACGAAACTCAGAAGAAACGTTCTGACGGCTTATCATGTGTATATAGTTTTTACTAAAATTTGACTACAAATCCTGAATTGAACAATTTTTATAGACATCGTGTATTTTAATAATGAATTTGTCATTAATCCAGTAGAGAATTAATATAACTTATGCATTACTATTAAAAATAAAAACCAGGTGCGTGTATACGCCTAATAAATCATACTAAGACATCCAGTAACATTCTGTGCAAATACATATTTTTAATTTTCTTTTACTGGCACTTTTCTAGACGAAGTCCGTGTATGCTCTGCCCCAATAAGGCAAACAGCAAAAGCAGAATAGTGATTCGTTCACTAGTGGCTTCCACATTTAATCAATGGTTTGTACAATTAGCGTCAAACATTTAATTGAGTACTGTGAACAATAAGGGATGATGCACCTGTTTGTCAAAGTGCCAGCAATGAACATGTAATTAACAGGTCTAAATTTAAGATCCATTATTACTTTTTCTCCTGCCATGAGTATAATTAACCTAATATATTTATAAAATCTTATGAAACTAAGTTCTTTAATTTTACTATGATAACTCAATATTGTGTTTTAAGAGAGTTACGCGTTATATCAAACAACTTTATGAATATTATGGAAATAGTTGCCGAGGTTAAGCCTTCTAATTCTTATTGAGTACCTTTCACTAAATACATAACCGAAACAAGGACCGGTTTTGTTATGGCTAATTAAAATCAATTCTTTAAATGAAATGTAATGTAAAGAGAAAGGAAATAAAATGTAAACAGAAAGGAAATAAAATGTAAACAGATTGCAGCAGATGTGTCATACATTTGTTTTTAGCAGACCGAGTGATGCAGAAAATAGCGTTCCTAACAGTCGAGCCAAAGGTCGGTCTTCGATTCCCACACGACTACACATTCTGAGTTATCATAGCAGACGTATTACGAGATCTTAATGACTTCTTCAACGTTATCGGTACATATCCATTTATCATCAAAAGCAGTAAGATGTTGAGTTTTCGGAATGTTTAAATCAACCGCGGTGCGTCTGTAACGACAACACGTTTCATCTAAACATCAGATTGGTATCTTTCTTTAAAACATTGTACATTTTAAACCAGTCGTATAATAGATGAAGGTGAAAAAATCACGAATGATAATCAAGTGATCATTGAAAACAGAGAATATTATAATAATTGAGGACTGTATAAGCTATTATCTCCAATCGTCTCTCAGGTCCACGTTAATCAAAATATTGCGCTCAAACAGAACATGAGAGTGCTCAGTTTCAGCTTGTAATTATCCCAAAGTGCCATTGCACTGTACTATGGATGATAACGTTTAGAATCTTCCACTCATCAGGGATTTGGCGGCATGTCCTTCTTTGATTCTTCCGCGTTGCTCACGTTTTTAACGTCATCCTTCATGTCATCAGCTGCAAATAGCAATAATTAATGCGGTCAACATTTTGGAAAAAATATTTTGCTGCATTTCACTCAGACTCTTTCGAAGTCGTCGTGGTCTAGCGGATAAGACGTCCGGTGGATTCGTATTTAGCAATGGGGTAGCGGTGTTTGAATCCCGCAGACGGATACAAATTTTTCTAATGAAATACGTACCTAGCAATTGTTTAGAATCTTGTCCTACGGTGAAGGAATAGCATCGTATAATAAAAAACAAACCCGCAAAATTATTATTTACGTAATTACTGGTGGTAGTTACCACCACACTGCCAAGTTTTGCCCTGTAGCAGTATTCCGTTTCGATGGAAGGGTGGGACACCCCATTAATACTGTGAAAACTAAGACCTTAAATTCATATCTCAAAGTAGGTGGCGACATATACGTGAGCATGAGGTGAAATTGCATGAGGTGATCCGTGAGCTTGTCTACCCATATAAGCAATAACAAAAAAGACTGCTGGAAAAGACCAATCAGTCTGTGAATCATTAAGGAACGCGTCGGCTCTGTTTGGTGACAACTTTATGTATGAGAAATTATTCAAGACCATCATTTTCTTTCCACCATAGCAGGGTTTTCTAATAAAATATTACCAAAAAATTCATATTAATTTTCTGGAATTAATTGAATACTAATGTAAGGGTATACACCAAAAATCAGTGATCGCAAGTTCGAGATGTGTGTACGTACGTTTAAGATCGTCCTTAGCCTGCAGCGGTTCCTTGTCGAGGCGCGGGCGCTTGCGCTGCGGCGCGCGGTAGGCTCGGTTGTCGCGGCGCCCGTCGCCCTCGTCCTCGGAGTCCGACAACTCGCCGTCGTTAGCGATGCGCTTGTCCTGTTGCGTGTCATATTCAAATCTTGTTATTACAATTACCTCTTATCCAATCTTACATTATCGCAGTGTCGGAATTACCACCCACCACCAAGACCAGAACGCAAGGACCCTTTTTAAGAGATAGATAGAATGTTCAGACAGATTTCATAAAAATATACTACTGATGCAGTGAGCTGCATCGAGTCATCTCTTGATAACCAACAGCTCTAATAAATAGCGTAAACAAAAATAACGAAAACATGTTATATTGTGCGAGGAATGTTGAGTGCGTTGTAAAGCTCATTCGAACTCAGCGCTCATATTGATATGATATGACTTTTAATAACTAACTAAAATAAAAAGAGTAAAAAGTGAAAAGGGACTCTAAGTAAATTGTTAAAGTAATATTAACGAAACACAGTAAATACTTGTTCATATTAGATATTTGTGAATTTGAAATAACACTGCTACATTGTTTGAAATTTGGACTATCAGTAATTTGATATACAAACAAAATGAACAGTAATGTAATGTAATAGGTTTATTCTGTAGTATTTTATTTTCAAACCCATGTTACAATAAATAATTAATTAAAATAATAAATAGTTAAAAGGAGTACTAAAGATTCTGACGCAGATTTAAAATTGATCTTACTGAAACACACTTTTAGATCATACCTTATCACTCTGTGGTAATCTCTCATCTTTGTCTATTTTATCTTCGTCATCTGATTCATCATTGACAGCATCTTCAGGTATAGCTTGTACCTAGAGGAATAAAGAATTTTAGTGATATATGAAAAAGTAAAAACTATTTACCTACTTAATTACGATTATGAATCGTGCTCACTATTTATATGACAAGAACCATCTAGGTAATAACTAAAAACTAGAAAAATGTATCTGTTCCTAAAGCCTTATCCGCCTTCAATCTAGACGTGATCATGACCTTAGCAACTGCATTGAAATATCAGAGACACGTTAAAACTAAAAATTATAAGTGTGAATCTATTTTATCTATTCACTTAGTAATTTTGCAAACACTTACTTGTACTCCTGGCGCATGTGGGAGCATTCTGAGATTCTCAAACAGTCTATTTTTTATCTTTTCCAGATACTCGGGTGTGTTTTGATTGGACATGTTACTTGGTGATATATGTAGCTTGAAATCAGGCCCAAAGTACTCAAAGTAGTCATTATATGGTAGTTCATTGGCTATTTCCACACCAAGTGCAACGGATGTCTCGTAAGTCCAACAGCGAGATACATTACGTATAGTATATCTGGAAGTGGATTACATGTGAAGCAATGGGAAAAAAGACACAGGAAATATATTTCATTCATTGTGAAAAAATTATGAGATAACATTATTGTGACCTAGTAATTGAAATTCATTTAGTAAAGATAATGATTCAGTTGGCATCTAGGCGATAGGCGAAACATAATGTTACATTTAAAACAACTTACCCGCCTCCGCCGACCAGTAAGAATGGTAGTCCAAACCTTTTGACAAGTTCGACACAGCGTCCATGACCTCGAACGGTCAAGTTGAAACAACCCAATCTGTCACCTATATCAAGAAAATAGGTATTGTAGTTACAATACTAAACTAAGCATTCATTATTTAGTTATTAAATGTTCTGAATGGTTTTACGTCGTTAAAAACATTTAGAATCAATTTAATTTGTTAAAACATTAGATTAAGCAACTAACCTTGAGACAAAGAAAGAAACATAAAAGATCTATAAAGTCATAGATATTATAGTTACCTGTGAGAGAATCAGCGCCACACTGAAGTACAACAGCACTTGGTTGAAATGTCTCCATAACTTTGGATATAATGGGTACAAAGATTGACTCATATGACTCATCATCCATACCATCACGAAGGGGTATATTTACTGCATAGTATTTTCCTTTACCAGCACCAATGTCCCGTAAATCACCTGCAAATATTATGATCGCCAATTATTGTCATATATTAAAACTTTATAGAAATACTCTATGATGAGATGAGATGAGATATCTGTTAGACTAGAAAACACACAATTGTGTTGTAAATTTTCATATATATCTATTAGATGTTTGTAGTGTACAATCAGTGCTATGTATACAAGGGATTTAACAAAAGGTGGAGCTGCACTACTTGTCTTTTACAAAGACAAAAGTCAAACAAATCACTCAATATTACTCAAATAACCTTTAATGTTTTGTACAATCTTAAACAGAAATTTTTAAAATTTTAAAAATTTAATCACCTGTTCCAGGGAAATATTCTCCATATTTATGAAAGGAAACGGTCATTACTCTGTCAGTGGTGTAGAAAGCTTCTTCAACACCATCACCATGATGCACATCAATATCAATATATAGTACTCTTTGATGGTATTTTAGCAACTCCAATATGCCAAGAACAATGTCATTAACATAACAGAAACCTGACGCTTCAGACTTCTTTGCATGATGGAGTCCACCACCCCAGTTTATGCAAATTTCCGAGGCCTAGAATAATTTTAACATTAATAAAATGGGTACAAACATTTCTAATCTTACAATTACAGAAAACACACAAATTACGTCTCAATTATTTTTTTAATCTTATAGTTATTTACTTTTAGAATTAAATTATAGATCTCACAAGACATGGAAAAGCTATTGTTTTATTAAATGTTTTAAAATCGATTTACACACAATGGAGGTGTCCTATTCATCTCTAACACTGTATCAGTTAAGTATTCGACGAATCAGATCAGATTGTAGCTCATTTGTCTTGAACCAGTTTAAAGTTAAAACACTAAATAAGTAAAAAATATAATAATTTTAACAAATAAAAACATTAGATTGTTATCAGCATGTTTAATGTTAATTATTTGCAATGTTTGCAATGTTTACTCTTTTTATCACTATTAATTAAACTTTAAAAATAGTTATAAAAAAATTAATAAAATAATGACACAGATTACCTGCTTATTCAGTTTTACAGCTGCTGCAACTGAACCCCCAGCAGACAACTGACAAAATTCATACAGGCCATCAAAAACAGGACAATCTTCACCTACATTAACTGGAAAATGTTCATTAAAATTAGTAATTAATGCTTTATAGGTTGTTTTTTTTCTATATCATGCACAAATGTAATCAGGCACTAATGAAGGTATGTAGTGGAATCAGGTATAGGTTAAAAAATAATAATGTGGCAGATGCTCTGGTCTATAAAAACTTCCAATACAAAACCAATAGAATTGAACACCATTTTCACCATTCTCTTTAAATAAATATGAACATTAGTAAGATTATCTTCCTTCAATACACAGCAGATACATTTGTTTCAAATAACAGGCTGCAGACAAGGAAAGTACTCATACAGGAAGTTTAAAATTGTTTCCATAATTTTTGTGCCATATCTACACTTATATGATTGCAGTATGACAATAAGATGACACAACTATATGGTGTAGTATAGTCAAAGATTTCAATATACAATAGTTACAGAGTTCTCATTTTATGAAAACACTGTTACTGATATTAATGTGGATTAATAATTTATATGAAACAAGCTAATTTAATAATAATAGTGGGGAAAGAGAGAGGATTTTTACTAAATTATGGACAAAATATGATGTTTAAGCTATTCTTTTCAAATTATGATGAAACCTTAGCCATAAATGTATTTTTTCTAAATTTCTTTATAACAAATTAGCAATAAGGTAAGATTCCACTTCAGTACATTGACATTATTATAAACTAAATATAGATGGTACAATAGTACACATCTATTATAACATTGCACTGAAAACATATGGTTCCATTGTAATGCATTGTTGTTGTAATGCAAGTGTTTAAGAATAATTCATGCTCTTTTTTAAATAAGATAAATAATTAATAATAACTTACATCTCTGCATTTGCTTATTGTACTCAGATACATTGTCAGGTCGAATAGAACGCAGGAATCTAATGTAATCATCTGAATGGAACTTTGTCATTTCATCAGCTGTGGCTTTATGAGGCCTCTGTTTAAAAATATATAATTATAGAAATCTTAATCATTACAGACATTTCACTTAAATGTAATCTTAGTACTCACATAAATCTCCATTTTTCTATAGAGTCCATAGTTAAGCAGTAAATTGTGTGTCATACGTATGCGGTGAGGCTTCATTGGATGCCCTTGTCCGTAATAGTAGTTTCCAATATCGCCTTTAAGAAAATAAGATGCATTATTTTCAACTTTTTATTAAAATGTTACTTAAATCATTTTACGGCTTCACATTTAGCCGTCTGTACCTCGTACATCGTAATACGAGCAAGTGCGTTTAGCCAATAGAAACGCAGAACGCTCTACAGACGCCGTAAAATGATACAATGAACTGAGTGAACAATGTCATAAAAATCCTAAGACAAGCTTTAAAATCTTTGAAGTTCTTAAAAGAACGTGAATCGCGTGTAAATTTTAAAGTAAAATATGAATACTACGCATGGTAATTATTTATAGTACAAAAACTAATTCCTAAGATACTGGCGATTTAATGGAGTTCCGTGGCGGGTAAACTTTATTTTACTTACTGTCATAATAGTAACACACTCTTTTCTTACTGTGCGGTTGCATAGCCATTTTTTTTTATTTATTTCTTCAAAGCTTATTTAATAACAAAATTATTAAAATCCACTTAAAAATGTTAAACAGAAATAAAAACCACACCGCTATGCTATAATTTGACAATCTACACAAAACTTCATTAAATAATTGAAAGATGAACAAAATGCAACTTCAGAGTACGACAATTTCAATAAAGTGAAGTTGACTGACCTAAAGTTACAGATATTCGATGAACGGAATGAATGAACTGTAGTAGATTAAATATAGACATCAATTGGTCTCCGTAGTTTTAACTTGTAGTAGGATTTTTGTTTTATGCATGTATTACTTGCATTAACTTTGATTCCCGCAGACGGGTACCAATTTTTGTAATGAAAGACGTACTCAATAATTCTTCACGATTGACTTCCACGGTGAAGGAATAACATCGTGTAATAAAAATCAAACCCGCAAAATTATAATTTGCGTAATTATTGGCGGTGGGATCTCTTGTAAGTTCGCATAGGTTTACCACTACCCTTTACCACTACCACTTTTTTTTTAGGCCGGGGGCGAACCTCCTTTGGGGTCTCTGCGCCTAGGGGGCGCGCGGGTTATGTGAGACTCAACGGTCCGCCGATGTCGGTGGCGGATCACAGGCTCAAGGCATTTGGTTTTAGGGCCCACCTACTAAACGACTCCCC
>KZ214971.1:3606-16761 GCA_002197625.1 Bombyx huttoni
AAAGGAAGGATGAGCACTAAATGAATCAGAGCCCGAAGCTTCATTAACAGTGACTGTTTGAGTTCCGAAGCTGCCTACAGAAGCAGGAATTTCAACTGGAGAATCAGATAGCTGTTCTGTGTAGTGCCCAAGTGGTATAGGAGAAGGTGATGATACTCCAAAGACACCAAGAGAACCGGAACCGAAGTTAGAACCAGAGTCGAGTATGGTTTGAGCTCCAGACCCAAGAGAACCGGAACCAAAGTTTGAACCAGAGTTGAGTATGGTCTGAGCTCCAGACCCAAGAGAACCGGAACCGAAGTTAGAACCAGAGCCAAGTATGGTCTGAGCTCCAGACCCAAGAGAACCGGAACCGAAGTTAGAATCAGAGTCGAGTATGGTCTGAGCTCCAGAACCAAAAGAACCGGAACCAAAGTTAGAACTAGAGTCGAGTATGGTCTGAGCTCCAGACCCAAAGACGTTTTGTGATGAATCGTCAAGCCCAGAAAAAGATACAGACTGTTCTTTGTTGTAGTCGTTAACGATGTCGTTAATGACTTGTTGCGAATCTTCCTTATTTTTATATTTCACGAAGAACACCTCAGGCTTGCTTGGTGGTTTTTGTTCAATTTTTGGCACAAGAATATCTTGAACTTCTTCAGGTTTCTTGGACAACACGTAAACAATAGTTTTCTCTTCGTGTTGTTGAGGTACAGGAATAACTTGGGGAGTACGAGTTTGAGAAGGTGTTTTTACAAAGATGATTTTATAGTGTTTCTGGGCAGGCGGGAGTACAATAGGAGAGCGTGGTCTCGGTATTTCGGGTTCTTCAGGAGCAGCGTGTACATAGAAGTGCTTGTAGACTTGAGCTGGTTGTTGTTGTACGTAGTGTTGTTGATATTTGCTGGCAGCACTCGTCTTATATTGATTATAATTATAGGTAGGAATCAAACTTTGCGATAAGTCGTCTCCGATTGTAGAATATACTGGTCGCACCGACACTTCCGCGTTCGAACCACTGCTGGTCGAAATTGGATAGTACAATCCGTTGAAATTGCTGCCAGAGGCAGAATAATACGGGTAATAATTATTGGTTAATCCACTACCAACAGAGTTAGCGTTACCAAAATAATATCCAGATCCAGATGCATGGTTTTGGTATCCAGTCGAACCCAAAGTGGATCCCAAGCTCGAGCCTTTATAGTTGTAGCCGGAAGATAGTCCAGATAATCCGGAGAGCCCGGACAGCCCGGACAATCCGGACAACCCAGACAATCCAGAGATATCGCCTAGCTTAGAGCTCTGTTGGTGTAAGGAACTTTCGCCCAGTTGGTATGATGGATAGCCATAAGAGGTTTGTGGGACTTTGTAGTCATAGCCTAGATGACTAACGTCGGCCAAAGCCACTCCTAACGTAAAACCGACAACCTGAAACAAAGAAGTGTTTTTATTATTATAAAATAAGAAAAAAAGGTTATTAGTAACTTTCCTAGCAACTCTTAAAAACTTATTATATCATTCACTATTTAAAAAATAAGATATTTTTATGGGTTGCAAGTGGAGCAAAGTTCACGTGAGCAAAGTAGAATGGTCAGTCACTACGGAGCCGATCGACTCATTAGTTGCCTCTCTCTACGAGTATGCCCGAAATGTTGCAACATGCTGTAGAGAAATTTTGAAAGGTACGTGTGTCATTGTCTCCTCGGGAATTTGACAGGTTATCCTAGAGATTAAAATTATCATTTACTTTAAAATCTTAAAGACTTAATATAATCAGACTTCAAAGGAACAATTTTCGTTTGTTTCTGTCTACTATCTATTCGTAAGCATAATTTTGATAGGCATCTATCTAATTGTTACATTATTTAGTATCACTACCAAAATAAAATGTAAATTAGTTCGGACGTGTTTGGATGTTTGAATGGTTTAGATACCTTTTTAATAGCATGTTCAAGTGTTTTGTTTTCGTACAACGCAAGAAAGTGTACACAGGAAGGTTGAATGCGACGCCTACGTGTGTTCTGTTATTCCGTATTATAATATTTTATGTCTCGGAACTCTAAGTACCGCCGCAAGCGTTGTTACGTAACTGATGGCCAAGACTTTGGGTCAACGATGCGAGTGCGATGAACTTGAACTATCAAGTACACGGTTCCGCGTTTTGGATTTGTAACCGAAAGATTTTGATCTAAAATGGTACCTTTTAAAATTTTATAGCTTATTAGATTGGAAATGGAATGGTCGTGTATTTTGATTAAAATATTTAAAAGGTTAAAAATTACGTGTTTTGTGGTTTAACACTAACAGGTAAAAAGAACCGGATCTAAACGCAAATCTATTATGAGTATTTAAAAGAATTATAATACCTCTGCGTTATATCGTTGCGGTTAGATTTTGTCCTTTACAGATGTACAGTGTGTGATTTACCAATTTAATAATTAAAGAAAAAGCGAAATGAAATAGTGGTTAGGTTGATTTAAATGGATGAATCCCAAAACTAAGTCAGTCTTGTGAGATTACGTGTAACGTACTGGCATGTATTATTAATAATTAAAAGAATTATTAACAATTAAGAAGAAGGTACAACAGGTCACAAATATGTAGTAACATCTATAGAAAGGTGGCAGACACGCCTTTTATTTTTCTTTGTTTTGCTCATCGAATGCGTATTTAACTGAGCCAATAATATTGGGTTGCGTCTGATCTCTGACACCCACTTACGAAGAAATTTGAGGATTATATTTTTAAAGTTCTTCTGATTCCTATCCTATAAGCCATCTCAAACAGAGTACGAAAATGATAAGCAATATTTGATCAATAAAAAGTAAAAATCTACGTAATCAATAAAAGCGTGGACGTCTTTTGCATAGCACTACCGTTGCCTGGAGTTGTTAAAATTTCTCACAAATATGAATTTTCGTAATATGAACTACTAAACTTCTATATTCCTAAAATCTGATTCCGATCGGAGTCCTTTTCTGAGAGAATTAAAAAAAGACAGCCATGAGACCGAAAAAAGTTATCGCATATCAATATAAAATTTGTTGTATACAACCCACCTGATGTGGTGAGCGGTCATAGATGCTCGTGGGTTTCAGCAATACCGGGGACATAACAAAAACCCCCTACCACTAAGGATATACATCACTCAAATCTCTTCACTGGTTTGCCTATGAATTGTTATCAACAGGCGAAAGCAGTCGCCCGTTTCAGGGTCTTATGAAACTAATAAAAAACTTATTATACCAATGATTGACTATGATTGTACCGGTATTCCGAGTCTGCGACTGGCGTATGTATTAAGTTTTCCGGATCTCCTCTAACCAAGTCCAGAAAACTTATAAATACAATACATTATCTTTTGACCAGATGCTGTAGATTGCGGTTTAACTGTGACCTTGACTTTGTTAACTATCAGGAGCGACGGTAACCGCTTATAATGAGGTGGGCGGTATACTTGTCTACCAAAAATACCATAAAAATCCCTATTCCGCGTCACCCACTATCTTCCTAATCATCTCCGCCTACATAAACAATTAAAAAGGCCTATTTCCTTAAATAGTAGCAACAATATTAACCATTATGTAAATGATAATGATATATTTCAAAGAATATTATTTAAATAAGGATTTTATTAATTCAATCAATGGTCTTGATCATATTACATAATTCATGAGGATATATGCATAGATATACACTTATAAAATAATAAAGTGGACATTAATTGACCTCTGTCTAAAATATTATTGTTGTTTCGAGACGTAAAAATACTTCTAAATGACCTCTTCTTATTATGTATTTTAATTAGGTGTAGGTTTTACAAAGGAATAAAAATGATATCATATCTAAAATCCTATATAAGTTATCAAAGCTTGGAAAATGTTTTCTTATTCGTATTGTACAAATACATATATACTAACTTAATCACTATATAACCCATGCAGTATAGTATTAAGTTGAAAAATGATTAGATTACAAATTTTGACCTGTAGTCAAATTGAACAAATATTTTTAAAAGAACCCGAAATATATGAAATATATTTATTAAAGTTTACTATTATACATGGATATCAAAGAAATTAATGAGTTTATTTTTAAAGTTAATAATAATTGTTAATAAATGAAGATACGATTTCTGTCAGTGATGTATATACGAGTATATCGTTGTCGGCTATTGTACCACCTAACGCAGCCCATAAACGTTAAAAAAGAGGCAAATTAATAAGCTTTTGTGTAAAATATTTCTTTATTCAATGCGTCTATACGAATTTTTCCATGGTGCAGGTGTTTCATTAAAATTTAAATTAATTTCATGTGTTTGAAATTAAAAATTTATTTACCAATATTTGGTTTTTCGGGTAACCCGGGAGAGTCATCTTAGCAACATATTTACAACATGAGTCAGTCAGTCTCTTAATAATATCATTACATTATGGGTAGGTTATTCGCTGCTATTTTAAAAAAAAACATAATAAAAATCCTGATTGCGGTTGTGCTGAACAGACAAAGCTGTATACAATATACGTACATAATATGTGAAAAGCATCTCTATGTTACGCAATATAATTATGTATTAGATTTTATTTCTGTCAGCAGTGATGAGTTCAAAAAGGGAAAATTTGATTGATTTGAATTGAATTTGAGTTCAAAAATTTGCCTTGCCTATTTTTAATTGATCAACGTAATAAAACGTTTCAATATTTTGCGAATACTATTCAAGTGACACATGTAAAAACTTCGATATCAAACATGTGTGATTATAACATCAACTGTATAACAAAAAATTCAGGGTCTAATAAATTACGATATTGTGTTTTCGTACGATATTTAATTTTATAAATGCGGATACATTTAAGGAAATGAATAAAATTAGTTGTAACAAAATATTTCCAACGAATTAAGTATCGGGCTAAAAATATACGACAGGAATTACATCAATTATTTATATTGAATACAACACAAAAATTTAAGTTAAAATTTGAAATGATATTTTTATTTCGACCCATGAAAACTTCGCATCGCAAACTAAGCCACGTTTTCTTATGTAGATTAGAACCTTCTTTTATTTTAATTAATTAAAATATGAATGGCAAACATGAAAAAAAGCACAAATATTGTTAAATACATACCCAAAGCGTAAACATGATGAAGCGTCGGCGCTCCAAACGAGACAGATAAACCTCCGAAGCACGTGAGGCGTCAAGTGTCGTGCCGTTTGTAGAGCTGCCTCTTAAATACTTCTCCGATATTTGAACTACCAACTCACCTGCCCAGTTGTCCGTCCGGATCCGACACACAAGGTTATGTCAATGGGTTCACGCGTTACAATAAACTGAGTAATTTTTATGTTTATTCAAAGAAAAAACTTGATTTTGTGTGTAAAAGAAGTCCAGAAAGTAAATTCTTTATATTTATTAAAGACTAGTTTTGAAATTTGAGGTCATCAATACCTACATTATACAGTATTTTGAATTATCTATTGCACACTAAATAAGTCTTTAGCAACGATTTGTCTGTTTGTTGAGATTATGATCCCGATAGCGTGTTTATTTATTTGATGGGGCATCATAAAATGGAATTGTTAGATTTTGATGAGTGATCAAACAACTGGAAATTATCTCAGTTCGTTCTACAACAATGTGAATACCACGGTTCATGTTGAAGTATTGGGTTGAGAACTTGATTGTATTTAAATAAAAGCTATATAACTGTTCGGAGTCAAGAATGTAATTGCTTTACAACTAAAATAAAACAGTCTCAAAACCTTGCCAAGTAGGTAGGTCAATAATTATGTTAAGATCAAACTGATATATTCTATTTCTATCTATATTCTATTTAATAGAAATGCAATAACATTTTGGTACATTCTAAATAACCCATTTATTAATATAATATAATCGCTTTTTTCTTTTCAAAATTAACATATAACTTATGCTTTAATGATCTGTCTTTAGGCACGCGGATGTCTCACGAGGCTGTTTCATGCGAGCCCATTAATGCTTTGTCTTTCCCGCAAGGAGCTCATGATATTACAGCTACCAAGTACAAAATGCCGATGCTGCTCTAACTCTTCCTTTTCCTCTTTTCCTTTTTTGTTCATCAAAATTTGAGATATGGCAATAATAGGTAAGGCTGGATATCTAAAGACTACTACAAGATATTCGAGAATCACAACATAGAACAGAAGATGAAAGTATACCGTGAATTACTTTAACAAGTATAATTATTCTGTTTGACATACTTACGAAGTATCAGAGAAGATAAGAAATAACGTATACAACCTAGATATATAACTATAAATGTACATCTGCATTGAAATAATTCAGCAGAGTATTTTACCGAACCATTTCGAATCCTTTGATATGTTGTCCATTCGCAAATATATACATACATACTTGAATTATACCAATTAATCGGTAACGATAACGTCTACGACTTTGTTTTGTTTCATTTTGTGGCATGTTGAAGGGAATTTCCATTTCGCTTGTATATTAAGTCTCCACAATTTACCAAATGTCATGTTAATTTAAATTGCTTTACATATTGGTTATGCAATAGCATGTATTTCGAAATACGACGTAAATTTCATTCAGTTGGACTTTTGTCCACTAAAATTGGAATTCGTTGATGTTACCAAGACATTAGATTAGAAGGCTATTATAATAAATTGGATAGAATTGAAAGGACAGAATTCAAATTTCGTTTAAATAATATGGCATATCGCATGAATCCTATCGCATAACTTTATAAACATCACACCATTTCCATATTTCCATACCTACATTGTACAATATTTTCTACGCATAATGTCTGTCATTAAAATTTCTGTGTTATTTTATTTCACACAACAATTTGTAATTGAATAAATTATTTTATAATTCGTCAAACATTTATAATAAACTGAAAACTAAACATTTTCATATTCAGTAGTTGTTCTACAATCGTAATTTTGTTTTACGACAAAATTGAAACGTTGGTTAACTAAAATGAACTTTAACTTTTCAATTGAAACAAAATAAATTATTTTATCTCTTTAACCCGGGCATTCAGAAGTAATTTCAACTAAAAATACATCAAGTATGATTAGTGTGTACCTACTTATTGAAATTGCTAAAAGGATTTTGACTGTATACAAATTAACATTTCATAAAAACATGAAATGTAATTTCCTATGCCGTCTTGGTAGAAAGTGACTCACTTGAACTTATAAAAGTTAAATTGTCGGTATTTAATTATACCAGTTTAAAACAGCTACGTCCTTTTCATTTGACATTAACATTTCTTTTGATTCGTGAGCCGTATCCGTGTGTGAGTGCTCACGATTTCGTTTACGTTAAAATAGTCTTACGTAATACATGTATACTCACACTATATTATTTGCTTGTTGAGAAGAAAAACAAAGAAATAACAAAAAAATCCAATTTTAACGATGGGACTAGGGTGGAACCGTCATAGAGGCTTCATCAACTTTGACTTAACTTCTGAATTTCTCGAATCGCGACATTCACGTTATAATAATTATAAATTCCGGTAACGCTTAACATCAGATGTACCTAATCCACCGAACTTAATAAAACAACATTTTCAGTATATAATAATAATAAGTCTTATCAATTGTTTTAGCGTGTTTTTGGACAAAGTTGTCTTATAAACATACAAATATACGACAAAAATTACAGCGGTTTGTTTTTGTAGCGCATCTAAACAAACTACTTATTTAAGAGTAGTTGCCAAAGTCTGACCGAAAATCGAAGATCTACTTGTACCATCTATTTTAATTTTGAAGTTTCATCATACCATCTTGTTAATTTTTATAAAACAAGGCATTGGAAACATGAACTACATAATCAGTTAATAATTTTAATAAATAATAGGTATATTTTCCGCAACTTAAACAAATACGATTCTTTCTATTTCCCTGATGTACGAACGAATTCATGGGCCGGCTGGTGTTCTACCCGAGACAATTTATTATAAATTAAACGCCAATGCCGTCACGTACATTGACAAGTCACATTGAAGTCAGAGTGAACTATTTTATAAATGCTTCCTTAAGTCCGGAATTAATGGTGATTCGCGGCAGCATGCCTAGGGTCTATCTAAGATCTACCTAGAATCACCTACCTGTGATTATAATGTGGTATTGCACCACTAGTACTTACGCAAATTAATAATAATATATATTTTAAATATTTATTTTCTTACACGATGTCGTTCCGTGGTCTAGAAATTCAGTTGCGAACACCTCGTAAATATTAGTTTTGAAGAAATCGGTACCGGCGTGCAGTATTTGCGCGACAGTAACACCAATATAGTCTCATCGCTTAATAAGATTACACTGGGCGTCTTTTAAACAACAAGGGCTTCAGTTACAGTGTGGTATTTTAGATACCTACATGTATGTACATTTAAGTCTAAGGCTTTGAAATTTTTAAGTTGATTGTTTTAATTCGACTACGGAACCTTTGCTTATCTTCATCAATTACCCACAATAGTCTACTGCTGGACATAGGCATTTCCCAATTTACATTTTATTCCTAAGCTGATAGCCTTGAGAGGCCATATCAGCGTAGCCCTGGTGTGTAGGTGAGCTCACGGGACTCAAACCTGGAGAGCCCAATTTATGCCAGTGCGTCTAGGCTTCGCCGTAATCTTATAAATTTCCTGCCGAAAACCCACCCTTATGACTTGTCAAGTCAAGTTTTTTTTAAATATTTTGCAACGTAACATAACTCTCTTACACTTACCATTATAAATAGCTGTTACTAATATGTTACGGGGTAGGTTTTTAATAACACGTTTTGGAATTCATTTATTATTCAAAAAAAAGCCATAAAAAGCTAAGCACTCGTAAATATTATTAAAATATAATTGATGAGTTAACCGAAAAAAAAAATTTCTTATTTATAAGCCTTAGCCGGTTCTCTTAATTTGTTTCAAAATTGAAACAAACATTATATCGTTAGATATCCACCAATTTGAATAGAATAAATAACCTGTGATTGAATTTGTTGCGAACCGATTTTTGGTATAGAGCAGCCGCTAATACAATACAATCGAGACAATTTATTATATATGTATTGTATATATTTACTTAGAAATATTTTCACCTCAATCAAAAAAAGAAAAACATCACTTATTTGGAGTTTCTTACATGCATATCGAATTAAAACTGAAAGCACTACTTACTCAATAATATCAACTAATTACTTTTTCTATCTAGTCTATATTTCAGTTGTTATAAATCTAATGAATCGCTCTTAATACCGAGATAAAATAAAGCTAAAGTTTTTATTCAGGAATTTTAATATCCTTCATCAAACCATTATAAAGTATGTATATGCCAATGATTTAAAATTCAGTCGAAGGTATTTCTTTAGTATTATTATTATGCTAATGGAGTTCTTCTATTTTTGATATGTAATTTTAAGCCTTCATTGGATTTAAATTTATGTCCTATTCTATATTTAGTAGGCATTTAACATTCCTGTTACTACGATAAACAATATTTTGTTAAGGAAAATTTTAACCTGTTCTCAGGCAATTAAGTTTTACTAGTTGCTGGATAAGTACTTGGTGCTACTTTTCATTAGAATATGATATCGTGTGATGAAGGAAAAGGTGCTGTTATTTTTCACGAGTTCTATTTCCTATTTACAAAGACCTGGTGATCTGTCTGGATGGTGAAAACGATGACCTCGAATCGCCAAAGTTTATACGTCAGGTTCATTCTCATTAAGATTTAATTCGTCCTTTCAAACGTCAAACCCTATAACGTAGACATTACGATGAATCTGGGAGACATGAAGAAACCCTCGAACTGCTGAGTTTTGAATCAATATTAGTCCCATAAATATAACTTAACGTAAAACAATATATAAGAATATACATATCCTTATTCCTTCATAATCATGAAATAAATTGAAGGTCTCGAGATCTGTTTATTTTTAATTAATGAATCTTTTATTATTATAATCTTCTAATGCGCACATCCTTACGAACTTACGTCATCGCCGTCATCAATAAAATTATTACCCAGTCCATTTAAAGTCAGAAGTTCACCGAAAATACAAAATAAGAATTATTTTTTAACGTTATTTCATACTATTGTCTTGTCTTAAAGTTACCAAGTGTTGGATAGGTTTTAAATAAATTTAAAGTTGAACAATGCTAAGATTAAATATTGTCTAATTACCTATACAGAAGATAGCGTAAAAAATATAATCAGAATAAAGACCAAATCAAGAATTAAAATTTTAATTAATGTTTTTTATGCCAATACAAATACCTCACTATTTCTAAATCGAACCATTTGCGATCTATGTTCTACGTAAACTGATTTCCGGGTCATCTTTTATACTTTGATGATGTTATAAAAACATGTTAGATCCTCCTACTCATCTGTGCTACGTGTAGTTTCTTATCGAAATTTGTGGTCCTTCTGATTCATTAGACAAAGTCCGCGGATAATTTTTAGATCAGCTAGTTAATAATCTTGCTGTTCAGTGTTGAATCACTTTGTTTTCTTTTATTTGATGGGACTGGAAAATTTAGTTTATAATAAGGCAAGTCTTAATATTAATAAAACTTTCGTCTAACGCAACAGTAATGTAAAAATTATAGCAATAGATAGTTCTGATTAAAAAATTTCAATGTAATGGCCATTTTTTTGCATATCTTAATATCCAATACGTCAGCTTAGTAGCGATTCCTGCTGCCAACCTACGAGTAATATTGAATATTTTTTGGTTCGGTTATAAATTAGACAAGAATATTATCAAGAAACTGTCCTTTTAGAGTCTAGATGAATAAAATAAAATTTTAAGATTTTACATTGATACGCGTATGTAATGTATTGGTCGAACTATTAAATCAAGGTTAACGAAAAAACGTGTCCTGTTTGTAAGTTATTAGAATTTATATGCCGTAATATTAATAATGCTATCAATATTATAGTGAATCTTGATTATTTTCAAAAAAACAATAAAATTATCTTACAGTGTCATTGCCCGTGATGCCGAAAATAATTAAATAACTTTTTAAAGCTTATAATTTTTCCATTAGCGTTTGGTATGATTCTTTTCTGTTATCGTGTGTAGTTAAAAAATTATATATTTTTCTCTGTACTCCTTTTTCGTAATTCATTTTTATTTCTCCCTGGATAGGCAGACAGGCGAAACTTTTTTATAAGATTTGATAATAGCTTTCTATGAAAGATTCTTTTAGTGATAATGGTGAGCAATTGTTTTTCATAAATGTCTTGCCGATAAATACTGAACTTTTTAGTGATAATGGTGAGCACTTGTTTTTCATAAATGTCTTCCCGATAAATACTGAACTTCTCTTAATGTAATCGACGTGCAGCCTAACCTACCCGCTAAGTTTCACGCCGGATCTTCTCATCACAATACCGACCGAATAATTCATTCGCAAATCAGCTGTCTATGAGTTGTTAGGTCTCTTTTGGAGGCGCTCGGGCAGCTGTTAGCAAATCCCATCCCTCCTGGCTGAGCTTGTGCTCACTTACATGTCCTGGTGAAACTAGAGAGACCTCCGGGACACCAGTAATATCTCAATCATTAAAAGAAAATTATGAAATTTTATGCAGAAGTTGTAAGCGGTACAGAATGAGACATCGATTATTTTGTATTAAAAAAAAAATGACTGTGCCAGCGAGGTATTCACATTGACTTCGGAAATCCGGTAGCGAGAAAGAGCCTTATTTTAATTACAATACAATAAAACACAATATTTTTTTCGTTTAAAATCTTCCTAGTGAATTCTGTTTTGTCTGAATAATATTTAATTCCATTGCGAAATGCATTACCTTCTGCGATGAGAAGTGCGCCAACTTTAAGGTGCTATAAAATAATTATGAATGATCATTAATTAACTATCTGCTTAGGGCTGTTTTTTGTACATTGTTTTTTTATATTATTTTCATGTAAGTGATATAGTGATTTAATTTTATAAACACGTCTATTGTGCGTAAATTTGTATATATCTATATATTTTTCTTCTGTATTTAATAATGTGCATAAAGGTTTGGTCGATTTTTGATAAATTATTCTGAATATTTCTAATAGTTTACCGCAACATCTGATGTAGGCTATCAATTTTGATAGGCTCCGTTTGTTCGCCGTCGCGATTGAGCATATGGACGTATATGTGTCCGTATCTCGCACTCTCTCGCGATAGAAAAATAATTGTTTTCCCAATGGCGGACAGCGCGCGTTTAAAACCATATTCCTTTAAGTTAGCGTTTTTCAACGCTAACAGCCTGGCGCCTGAGGACGACCACATTTTTTAATTTCTCCCCTAAAATTAAATTGACTTTTTCTTAGTGCAGGAAACCCTCCTTAAGCCCTCGCATCACGACCCCAAAATCGCGAATTACGTCCTGAATAGGAATGATAGAATTCCCGCCCCTAAATGTGGGACTGTCGTTTACTTCAGACGGGCCCTGAACTGTGTTCGCTCGCCACTCGATCCCCCTTCGCTCTCTAATATCGAGACATCGGCGTGCAGCATCTCACTGACGGAACACCAGCTAATCGTCATGGTATCCGTGTATCTGCCCCTCGGAAAACCCCTCCTCAGAAGCGACATCAAAGCATTGCTCGACATGGGGAACGTGGTCATTCTGGCAGGAGACTTTAACTGTCACCACACTTGGTGGAACTGTCCTACAACAAACTTAAACGGTAGACGACTCGACGCATTCATTGACGATCTCGCCTTCGAAATCGTCGGCCCTTTAACATCGACTCATTTCCCTTATTACATTCCCTACATTAACTCTCAAGGTCATCCAATCCCATTTCTTCAGGATAGCCGTCGGAGCACCGTGGTCTGTAAGAAATGCAGATCTACATGACAAGCTAAATCTAGTACCGATCTGTAAGTATCTTAAGGAAGCGTCAGAACGCTACTTTAAAAATCAGCGCGGCACGACAGGGCAACGCAAAGCCGCCGTCGCCCGAAATACCTCTTGTCGGATCCCCCGGATTCAATCTCCGTTCTTTTAGGGCTCTCAAGCACCGGTCACTGTCCTTAATTCACATTAGTTCGCTCGTCGAACTCTTTTTCGTGATCGACGAGTTCGACGAGCGAACTATGTAACAGACGCAGTCCACTGAGTTTCTCGCGATCTGGTGGTAGATTCTGCGAAGCACT